>SNQJ01S0097125.1:64157-82297 GCA_010110895.2 Picea sitchensis
ATCCCACACTGGGTGAACCACGTAAATTTGTGTCTCTCTTGTATTGTGTGTCTTCTGTGTTTTGTTTCTGCATTTGTTTTATTTTATTGCTCCACGGTCATGTTTTTCTAACAGTTTGTTCCAGTGCTTAAATTTCTGCTCGATTTTAACAGCATATCGATAAGTAGAACCGAGTGATGACATGTCGAGAAAATCCATTTCAGTTTGGATGTATCTGTGTAGAGCCCCGCGGTATTTTAGAACCAAATGTCGTTCGGAGTCCTTGATACCCATATTTGTGGGCAAGGTATGGAAGGTATTGGTGAACTCTAGAACTTCTTCGATCCTTTTTGTGGAACTTTTCTCCCAGTAAGTTTCCCACCAATGTTTGACATGGGGGAGAGCCTTAAGGAGCGCGAAGATGATCTTTTCTTTATCGAAAAAATTGTGAACAGAGAAATAACATTATAACATATTTAACCATTTGTCTGGGGCATCCACATCTATCTGACCTTCAAATATAGGAATATCAAAATTGACCAGTACCTTGAAAGGTGAGGTGCTTCCAAAGTGTCCGCTTGATGAAGATGTGCCTGATGTTATCGGCAGGGGTTGAAGGATGTGGGAAAAATTCTCCATCATTTCGTCCCTTTATCGCGTGAGAGCTTGCTCAAGCAATAGATTGATAGAATTGTCTGCTCTTTCATTTTTATTTTCTTCCACCATTGAGGGTTTCTTAGGCGTGCGAGAGAAATTGTCTTCAAGAGAGATAAGCTCGAGACCCAACTTGCTATATTCGGACCTCGTCAGGGACATGCACTAAAAAACGATCAAGAGAAGCCTGCTCTAATACCACTGATCCGGATTATTTTTTAGAATGAAATGAAAGTAGAGATACTACAATGAAATACACATAAATATTCCCAGAAACAGATAAATATAGTAATACATGATTTCTATTAATGAAATAAATGTACAGAGACTGTAAAAATACAAAGTGAAAGACTCGCTAGAATGGTGGAAGCTTATCTCTGAGAAGAGATGTGATAGCTACTCGCATTCGCAAGAAGATGATTGTTACAATGAGGATCAAAAGCTCATTTTTAACATAATTAAAATCCAAAACCTAACCCCGGAAGATGAAAATCCAAAAGGTTTGTGGGCGCCGAAGGGGGTAGTTTACACGTCAACTTCTTGAGGGCGTAAATTTTGCATAGGATCTCTGTTTGGGGCGCTCGATACACCATTGGAAAGGTCTAACCGAGAACAATGAATTTTGATTTCTCCAAGGCAATACCTTTGGCAATCGCCTGGGCCCCAAATCCCCAAAAAACGTCATTTAGGGCCTCAAAATGGCCTGAGAAGTTTGGAACCCGAAAAACTGTCGAAAAACTGCCAAGATCGAAAATTGTTTTTTGATCCTGTGGAATAGGTGGGTGGCCACTGATATCCACCTAGATCAATCCTCCCTCTTTAGGAAGCAATGTTATTCACTGCGTTGAGTTCCTGGGGGAGAGAGGGAAGCGTTTGTTGAATCTGAATCTTGATGAGGTGTTTGCCTTACTGGAGATGTCGCGATGCTCAGTTTGTGGAAGGTTGTCATGAACTTCTTGCTGGAGAGTTTGAATTTGTTCAACCAGTCGAGCTACCTGAGATGATTGTGGGACCCGATGGGGTTAGTTGATATGTCAACTTCCCGAGGGTGTAATGTTTGCATAGGATATCTGTTTTGGGTGCTCGATACACCATTGGAAAGTTATAATCGAGAAGAATGACTTTCGAATGGCCCAGGTCAGTCCATTTGGCAGTCACCTGGGCCCCAAATCACCAAAAAATGTCATTTAGGGCCTCAAAACGACCCCAAAAGTTTGGAACCCGAATAACTACCGAAAAACTGCCATGATGGAAAAACAAATTTTGAGCCCATGGAATAGGTGGGTAGCCACCAATATCCACCTAGATCAATCCCCCCTCTTTATAAAGAAATGTTATTCATTGCATTGAGTTCACGGGGGAGAGAGGGAAGTGTTTGTTGAATCTGAATCTTGGTGAGTTACTTTTCTTGCAATAGACGTCGTGATGATCAGTCTGTGGAAGGTTGTCACGAACCTGTTGCCGGCGGAGTTGAATCTGTTCAATCGGTCGGGCTACCTAAGATGACTGTGTGCAGAAGGAATTTATCGACCTGCTTTTGTTGGATAGAAGGTGTTTGGGTCGAGGCTGTAGTTGTTGTAGTATCCTTATGTTAACATTTTGAACGGATTGTGAAGAAGCTAAATTTTGTAGTATGAGATACTACCTTACGTCATTGTTTAGGTGGGAGTAATTGGAACTACCTATAGTATCCTATAAAGATGACCCCCCAGAGTAACAATGACACTACAGGGTCAAGACTCATAAATGTCATGGTGCTTCCACATATATGGTTGGCCCAAGAGAACATCACAAACATCTAGCGGGGAAACATCACATAATAACCCATCCTTGAAAGGTTGGATGTCGTATGAAAATCCACACTGCTTGCTGACACAAATATCTCATCCCTGGCAAAGACACCCTATCTCGTATGGCTGCAGATGTGTTGTTGTCGAAAATCCCCACTATTTGATGACCTTTGATAAGATGAGGTTCTTCTAGATTCCGCTATCAACAATAAAATGCAACGAGGTGCCCTTCAACCACATCTGTGAATGAAAAAGGTGCTCCCTCTCTTTAGGATCTGTTGGTTCTTTTGGTTGAATTATTGCAGTCATGACAATAAGAGTGGGAATTGTGTTGATTATATGTCTTCTATCAGTATTTTCTAAATCAGATTTTGAATCATGGTTCGACTCCTTATCTTTGATCTCAGCCACCAATGAGTGTTTTGAGTGACATTCATTGGTGTTGTGCCACGAGATTTTGTGGAAATCACACCATTTTACGGTTTCCTTCTTCATCTTCCTGTGACCCTTATTTTCCTCTGACTTGGGTTGGTTTTCAGAAGGTTGTTTCTTAGGGCCATATTTATCATACTTTGGTTGTTGTCGATTCGCAGACCCGAACTCTCGTTTGTTCTGGTGATTAAAATTCTGCTTAATTTTAACAACATATCGATAAGAAGAACCAAGTGATGAGATGTCCAGAAAATCCATTTCAGTTTGGATGTATCTGTCTAGAGCCCCGTGGTATTTTAGAACCAAATGTCATTTGGAGTCCTTGATACCTATCTTGGTGTGCAAGGTATCGAAGGTATTGGTGAAATCTGGAACTGCTTGGCCCCTTTCTTTCTGCAGTGTGGTCCATCTCATACATTGGTCCTCATAGTTGCCAACAGGGTAATATTGTTCCTTTACTCCATCCAAAAAAAAATCCCAAGTGGGCTCGACCCCATATATTCCAGACTACTCTATGGAAATTTTCTCCCAGTAAGTTTCCCACCAATGTTTGACATGGGGGAGAGCCTTAAGGAGCACGAAGATGATCTTTTCTCTGTCAGAAAAATTGTGAACAGAGAAATAACCTTCTAACAGATTTAACTATTTGTCTAGGGCATCCGCATCTATATGACCTTCAAATATAGGAATATCAAAATTGACATGTACCTTGAAAGGCGAGGTGCCTCCAAAGTGGCTTCTTGATGAATATGTGCCTGATGCTATCGACAGGCGTTGAAGAATGTGGGAAACATTCTCCATCATTTCGTCCCTCTATCGCGTGAGAGATTGCTCAAGTAACAAATTGATAGAATCGTTTGTTCTGGTGTTTTTCTTTTCTTCCACCATTGAGGGTTTCTTAGGTGTGTGAGAGTGATTGTATTCAAGAGAGACAAGCTCGAGACCCAACTTGCTATACTCGGACCTCGTCAGGGACATGCACTGAAAAACGATCAAGAGCAGCCTGCTCTGATACCACTGATCCGGATTATTTTTTGAACAAAATGAAAGCAGAGATACTACAATGAAATACACATAAATATTTCCAGAAACAGAGAAATACAGTAATACATGATTTCTATTAATGAAATAAATGTACAGAGACTGTAAAAATACAGAGTGAAAGACTCCCTAGAATGGCGGCATCTTATCTCTAAGAAGAGATGTGACAGCTACTCACATTCGCAAGAAGATGATCGTTACAATGAGGCTCAGAAGCCCTTTTTTTACATAAGTAAAATCCAAAACCCTAACCCCAAAAGATGAAAATCCAAAAGGTTTGTGGGCCCCGATGGGGTTAGTTTATATGTCAACTTCTCGAGGGCGTAAATTTTGCACAGGATATTTGTTTGGGGCACTCGATACACTGTTGGAAAGGTCTAATAAATAAGAACGACTTTATATTGGTCCAAGGCAGTGCCTTTGGCAGTCACCTCAGCCCCAAATCCCCAAAAACTGTCATTTAGGGTCTCAAAACAGCCCGAGAAGTTTGGAACCCGAAAAACTGCCGAAAAACTGCCAAGATGGAATATTGTTTTTTGAGCCCGTGGAATAGGTGGGTGGCCACCAATATCCACCTGGATCAATCCTCCCTCCTTAGGAATCAATGGTCTCCATTGTGTTGAGTTCCCGAGGGAGAGAGGGAAGTGTTTGTTGAATCTGAATCTTGGTGAGTTGCTTGCCTTGCTAGTGACGTCGTGTTGCTCGGTTTGTAGAAGGCAGTCATGAACCTGTTGCTCGTAGGATTGAATCTATTCAACCAGTTGGGTTACCTGAGATGACTGTGTGAAGAAGAAATTTTTTTTCTTTGCTGCAATCTTATCGACCTGCTTCTATTGGATAGAAGGTGCTTGGGTCGAGGCTGTAGTGGTTGCAATATCCTTATGTTCACCTTTTGAACAGATTGTGAAGAAGCTGAATTTTGTAGTATGAGATACTACCTTGTGGAATTGTTTAGGTGGGATAGTAGTTGGAACTACCTCTGGTATCTAGTAGAGATGACCCCTCGGAGTAACAATGACACTACAGGGTTGAGACTCATAGATAGCATGGTGCTTCCACATATATGGTTGGCCCAAGAGAACATCACAGACATACAGTAGGGCTACATCGCATAATACCTCATCCTTGAAAGGTTGGATGTCGTATTACAATTGACAATGTTGGCTAACACAAAGATATTGTTCCTGACGAAGCCACCCAGTGTTGTTTGGTTGTGGGTGTGGTGTTGTTGACAATTCCAACTGTTTGACGACCTCTACTGAGATGAGTTTCTTCTCTCTTCTGCTATCAACAATAAAATACAGTGGGGTCCACTTCAACCACATCTGTGAATGAAAAAGGTGCTCCCTCTCTTCAAGATCTGTTGGTTCTTCGGGTTGAATTATTGCGGTCACGACAATAGCAATGGAATCTGGCTCGATGATCTGTCTTCTATCAGTATTTTCTGAATCAGGGTTCGGCTCCTTGTCTTTGTTCTCGGCCACCAATGAGTATTTTGAGCGACATTCATCAGTGTTGCGCCAAGGGATTTTGTGGAAATCACACCTTTTTCCGGTGTCCTTCTTCATCTTCCTATGACCCTTCTTTTCCTGTGGCTTGGACTGGTTTTCGAGAGGTTGTTTATTAGGGCCATCTTTATCATACTTTGGTTGTTGCAGATTTGCAAACTTGAACTCCTGTTTGTTCCGATGCTTAAACTTCTGCTCGATTTTAACAGCATATCGATACGCAGAACTGAGTGATGAGATGTCCAAAAAATCCATTTCAATTTGGATGAATCTGTGTAGAGCCCCGTGGTATTTTAGAACCAAATGTCATTCAGAGTCCTTGATACCAGCTTGGTGCGCAAGGTATGGAAGGTATTGGTGAACTCTAGAACTTCTTGGCCTCTTTCTTGTCACAGTGTGGTTCATATCATATATTGGTCCTCATAGTTGCCAATAGGGTAATATTGTTCCTTTACTGCATCCACAAAAAAATCCCAAGTGGACTCAACCCCATATATTCCAGACTCCTCTGTGGAACTTTGCTCCCAATAAGTTTACCACCAATGTTTGACATGGGGGAGAGCCTTAAGGAGCACGAAGATGATCTTTTCTCTGTCGAAAAATTTGTGAACAGTGAAATAACCTTCTAACAGATTTAACCATTTGTCTAGGGCATCTGCATCTATCTGACCTCAAATATACGAATATTAAAATTGAATTTCTTATACGCACCTGATGCTCTTGGCAAGCGTTAAAGGATGTGGGAAAAATTCTCCATCATTTCGTCCCTCTGTCGCATGCGAGCTTTTTCAAGCAATAGATTGATAGAATCATTTGATCTGTCGTTTTTCTTTTCTTCTGCAATTGAGGTTTTCTTGGGCGTGCGAGAGTGATGGTCTTCAAGGGAGACAAGTTCGAGACCTAACTTTCTATACTCGGACCTCGTCGGGGACATGCACTGAAAAACGATCAAGAGAAGCCTTATCTGATACCACTGATCCGAATTATTTTTGAGAAAATGAAATGAAAGAAGAGATACTACAATGAAATACAAATAAATATTGCTAGAAACAGATAAATACAGTAATACATGATTTCTATTAAAAATGTACAAAGACTGTAAAAATACAGAGTGAAAGACTCACTAGAATGGTGGTAGTTTATCTCTGAGAAGAGATGTGACGGTTATTCGCATTCACAAGAAGATGAAAAGCGAAAAGGTTTGTGGGCCCCGATGAGGGTAGTTGATACATCAACTTCCCAGGGGGCGTAAATTTTGCATATGATCTCTGTTTTGGGCACTCAATAAACCGTTGGAAAGGTCTAACCGAGAAGAACAAATTTTGACTAGCCTAGTTCAACAATTTTAAGAAACACCTAGGCCCCAAATCACCAAAAAACATTGTTGAGAGCCTCAAAACGGCCCCAGAAGTTTGGAACCCAAAAACTTGCACAGATGGAAAACTATTTTTCGAGCCCAAGGAATAGGAACCTGGATCAATCCTCCCTCCGTAGCAAGGAATTTTCTCCATTGCATTGAGTTCTCAGGGGAGAGAGGGAAGTGTTTGTTGAATCCGAATCTTGGTGAGTTGTTTGCCTTGATGGAGACGTCGTGTTGCTTGGTTTGTGGAAGGATATCATGAACCTGTTGTTGGCGAGGTTGAATCTATTCAACCAGTCGGGCTACCTGAGATGACTGTGTGCAGAATGAATTTTTTTCTTTGCTGCAATCTTATCGACCTGCTTATGTTGGATAGAAGGTGCTTGGGTCAAGGCTGTATTGGTTGCAGTATATTTTTGTTCACCTTTTGAACAGATTGTGAAGAAGCTGGATTTTGTAGTATGAGATACTACCTTGCGACATTGTTTAGGTGGGACAGTAGTTGGAACTACCTCTAGTATCCTACAGAGATGACCCCCATGTTGAGGAAAAGATATGAAATGATCTTACTCAAGTGTTTTCAGATATTACTTAGCTAAAGCAAGATACACGGGAATATCACCCTATGTTTATAGCCATCAAAATTTTTTTCGTAATCCACAAGTATTGGTTACAAGTGCTTAGGCTAATTTTTTTATAAATGAAAGATTGCTGAAAAATTCAACATTTATGTAATTTTTTGAATATAACAGATGCAGAAATAAATATAGAGACAAAAGTAAAAACACCAAGTCAATAATCAACATAGATGAGACATAAAGAAATCGTTTATTCCATTCCAAATTATCAAAAGACTTGTTCTCTTTACCAAATTCCCTAAGAAAGTTTGGACCAAAGTCAAACTTATATGTCCCTGATGAAAACCATACAAAAGGACTTCTGATAGAAAGTAAAAAATTGAACTTTAAAAGCTGGATCAGATTTCCACAGATTGTTGCCCACTCGACTCTGCACAACAGCCTTTATCAGTGATGAAATTTAATTCAAAAATAGACAAGTCTACACAGACTATCAAAGATAGATCAACACCTCTAAAAACAAGTGTTTGATGATGAAATTCAGCCCTGAATCTTGTTGTCAACAATAGGACCCCGCTATCATAAAAGAGAATTAGGCTTTCAATGAATCAAAGAATGAATGAAAACTGAATTGTCTCAATAAAACTCAAAGAGTGGGCCTTAGTATGCTTTCTCCTTCTATTCTCCTATTGTTCCTCCTTTCCCTTTTGCCTTTAAACAATCAAAATTTATTCTCAAAAGTCAATTGTTCTAAACAATCAAAATTTCAAAAGTCAATTGTTCTCAACAATCAATAAATAAAAACACTTAAAACCCATATTTTCTGCTCTAGGAGGCAATCTTCCCCTTGTTGTTGTTGTCACCCTTTGATTTCTATGAATTTTCCTTAGGTTGTGTGGAGCCTTTACGCCTAATCTCACTGATAACATGAGAGAAACCATCTCTCAAATGCATGCGAGATGACATGGATTTTGCAGAGTCATTTGAGGGAGAGGAGGGGGAAACAATGGATTTTCCTTTGTTAGGAGCATGGTGGGCCTTGTTTTTTAGCCTTTTTCTTTCATGGGAAGATTGTACAAGTGAGTGGGTAGGGGCAGCTTGGACAATTTGATTAAAAGGTGGAGGAGCAAGTAGAGATAAGTTAGGCCAACCACGATGTTGGGAGACTGTCAGATGGACAATCTCTTGCCATCCGTTGTTTTCAGGGACTTTGGGTTGTAATGAGACATGTGGGGGAACTGGGATACCAGGGACATGTGGGGCTTGGAAGGGAGGCCTTTCTGGCCTAGGTTGGACCACTCCTTGTCCAATCTAGTTAAAAAATCCAGCTTGGAATAGTTGGCTCAACTCTTGCGGGTCTGCATCAAAATGTATAGAAAACCTTGGCCTTATAGGGCCCTTGTTCCAATTTCCTCTTCCTCTGTTACCCCGGCCATGGCTACCTCTGCTGAAAAATCTCATTCATGTATGCATTATTGATTAGCAACTAGTTTCTTCAACAACCATACATGACATCTCTTTAAATATGAAACAAAGTTTGGCTTGGCAACACATCAGACTCATGCAATACAATCCATACAAATCGTTTAATACTTGTCAATGACTAGGGGGTGAATAAGGGTTCTGGGATATGTGAGGGATTGTATTGAGTGGAAAGTGTTAAAATGAAGGGGGGAAGATCATGATTACTGCTCAACAAATCACCAAACAATCAACTGTATTGTAAATCAAAAGAATATATCATTGTAACTCATCCATGTGACACCCTTTAATTGTTAATATACAGAGTTTAACTTAACTATAATTTAATTTTAAGAACAGAGAGTGGATAGTGAATATGGGAAGGCGAGGGGACTTGTAATGTGCAAAAAAGTGAGAGAATGGTAGGGGGAAAATGAATATTGTTCATAAAACAAATGAAGTAATCCATAAAAACAACCTTGTATTCAATACAAAAGATACCAATACCAATTTAACAATTATTGTGTGTCAAAATTGTTCATTGTCCCACATTCAATATCTTCAAAACTTCTCAACTAACACAGTCTGTAATCATTCTCATAATCACTATGACTTTCAACAGTCCTGTTACGAGAATACTTGGTCTCTAATTCCTTTCCTTTCATTTAAAACAAAATCAAAAGAAACACATAGTAACATTGCTCCATATGTATCCATCATATATCACTATAAAATATCAAGCATTGTCCATAATTCACAATCGCCCAAATAAAACATATACACAGGTCCCTTTTCCAAATTGAACAGACTTCTAACACTTTCTCGATTTCATGCTTTTTTCATTATATTAACCAATAAAACTTTGCAATGAAACCATAATACAAAACCCTAGCTTCATCACTGATGATGCAATTAAATAAAACATGCATGATGCCTCCATAATAGATACACAGTGAAACAACGAAATTACAGTCATAAATTTCCACAATTTTCCATGATCCCGATCGGGACTAGTGAAACACATAGTAGTCACCAACTTGCAATTAACACCATGTTGTAGAATACAGTGATCGAAAGCATAACGAGAAGAGGCAGCCATTGATTGCACATTATCAATGATTCCCAATCAACCAATTTAATCAAATAAAACGAGATAGGTATTCGACACAACTATCACAACCACTGCATTTTACAACCAATCTTTGACAATCAGAAAGATGCCCGATTTGAGTAAGACAGATAGGGATTTAAAAAAAAATGGTCTCTATAAAAATGAATACAAAGAAGCAATTAAGATTTTTCTCGGTCATCAATAACACTGAGAGACTGGAGGTCCTCCAAACATATCAACCAATAGGCAAAGACCCTTCGATACAAGCACATGGTTCCTTATAACTCTCAGTATGTGCAATGGCACAACAATTCAACGATGGGTAGGGTAGGACAATGATGCAGAGTAGAAGTGAATGCCCATTGGACAGTAACAAGTAACCAGAACACATAGAGGTATAACCTTTGTCCATTTCATTCAATGACAATGTCAGTGGAAATGTAGACCCGAGGCATAACTTATATCACCCAATCAACCATAAATCATATATCTTGGCATAATGGCCACCCTAAGACCGAATTCTGAGATATGTTGATGCCAAGACCATGAAAATAAAAACCCACAACCATGTGAATAAACCCACGACCATGACTCTGGAAAATACACAGTGACCAAAATGCAGTCTGAAAAACATGCACAGCAACCACATAACAACCAGAATACGACTGGACATGGTTACCATCATAATCGTGAGGAAGAGGCCAGCAAGGATAAACAGAGTGAAAACCTCCAAAATACATAGCGATAATACCCATATAAACTCAAAAACCATAGAGATCCATCACGATTTTCACCAACAACCAAACCAAACCTTTTACTTGTAGAATGAATAACCACACAATCATTCCAGAGAGAAAAAACACACATTTACACAGTTGCCAATCTCAGGAAAACACAAACCAAAGCATTACTGAGCCATCATTCCTTCATACACAGAGCGCAATTCATGGATGGGTGAAAAAGAACCATACATGTAACCAATATCTTAAAAGGGGCAAGCTGGTCGAAGGATTCCTTCCCAGGCTTGGATCTTGGAGCTTAACCACCAGCAAAATGAAATACAACAATAACCATACTAGGGTGATAGACCAATGGGAGAAGTATGGAGTGACATGCATTTATTGCACGTCACTTCCATCTCCTCTTCATTCAATTTCGAAGTACATGACAGCCAACAATCACTAATACATTTAACCATGTCATTAATTCCAAACCACTAAAACCTGCGACCACATTGCTTGCCAAATGTGCCACCCAAAAATTCATATTCACCATTGCCAAACTTCCATACCATACCATATGTATTGTCATATCAAATGCGCCCAATATAACTCAAATACAAATCGCATAGCCACTAACCATTAATAGTTAGGATTAACACTAACTTGTTTTCATTTTATTTCCACCTAACTTCTAACATAGCATAACATAGGCCCTTTCTTTTTTATTCTTTTGTAAGTCTCTTCCCTTTTGCTTTTGTTTATGTTGTTACTAACATATTTCTATGCAGGTGTAGCTAGGTAATAATCATGGTGTTGGATTAGGGGCAGACCCAGGGTTCAACGCTTAACAGTGCACCAACAAAACACTGACTATCGGCCCTTTCAACAACACCTGCGAAGCAGGCGAGGTCTCACCCGACGTAGGAACAGGGGGGGTTACAGGACACAAGTTCATGTAACTAGGCTGGGACACAGATATGTGATAATAACACTTCACACAATTGTCTATTAACACTTAGGATTAACATGCATTAGTTCATTAGCATCGCAGAACATACCCCAATATAGATTTGGCATAGTAACAACAAAGATTATGTACCTTAAACACTTAGCACTTAGCATTCTGAATCAGATCTAGCATTCATCAACACAAGTAATAGCACTCAAGGAATAACATATCTATATATCATACATAATGATCAAATCACTGAGTAGATTCCTAGCATAAACAACATATCACAAATCAAGCCAAAGACACAAGATATACATGGTTCACCCCAATTTGGGGCTACTTACACGAACCGCTTTGCCTTCTTTATTGTGTGCTCGAATCTTACATTCATTAACCCCTATGCACTAAGCCACAGAGTCAATCTTCGCATCAGACAGGAGATCTGTGCACTGAGCACCAGATCCTCCTTCCAAAACTAGGTCAAGGCACAGAGCCAACTTCCTATCAAGCACAAAGTCTTAACACAAATACATTCCCTTGCAAAAATCCAATTGAACTACTGGAACTTAGCCACTTCCAACTATTATTCTACAATACCTTCTTACTTATTTATACTTTTACAATCCCTTACAATAAGGCCTAATCATGGGTAAACCCCATGGGCCAACATCCCATAACCCATTACAAAAACCCTAAAGAACCCCTTACAGGGTCCACATAGCCCGCAAAATCGGTGAGGTCCACGATCTTAGCTCTGCCTGGGCGCTCCTTCCTTGAACAATGTGTCAAAGTTAAAAAGTGGTCCAAACCTGACCAAGGTTTCCACAAAAATTGGTCGAGGTCCAACAGGCCCCCAAAACTCACTTGTGACTCGTCCCGAGTCACTCAGGTCTGGACAATGTTGCTTCAAAGGCCTCGATCTTAACTCGAGTTGCCTTGACTTGCTGCTTCGCCTGAGCCTCCTACTCAATGAGCTCCTGTATTGTCTGCGTTGTAACAAACCCTTCCAGGCATTGTTCTACTATTGCAACCACTTGGTCCAATTGAGAGCCCTATCCCTCAATTTCTTTGAACACCTTGCAGGATTCGTCCTGCACAGGTTGCAACTTTTGCATGATTTCCATTACCTTCCCCTGGAGGGTAGTGATCTGTTTTTGTACTGCGCGTTGCTCCTGGGATCTTTTCATTCTTTCAACTTTTATAGCTAATTATTTTTCTTTATGTTCCTCTTGCGTTGTTACTTTGTTATGTTGCTTCGACTTATCCTCTCGTTCTTCTATTAGTCAGTCTATTTTTCTAGCTATGAAATCCCTTAGTTCTTTCTTTTTCTTTTCTGTAGCTTCTTCCTCTGCTTTCCTTCTGATTTGATCCTTCTCAACACAAGGCTTACCTAATAAAAGTTGGAAAGGGGAGTTGTCCCCAATAAACTTAATGACTTCAAATTCCTCTTCAGTTGATGTTCTATGAAAAATAATAGGTACATTAGTAACTCTTCCACATAGGGTTTTCATCTTTCCTTTAAACAAGCCTATCCTTCCCAACGAAGGTATTACAGTAGGCTTTCCCAAAATTTTACAAGTTCCTTCTGTCATAATATTCACTTGTGTTTCCTTATCAAAGACACAGTCTATGTCGAAGTTTTCTATTCTTGTACTTATGCGTTGTTTTACTTTCAGAATCTTTGGTAAGCTAACATGTTTGTGAACATCCATCATTTCTTTCAACTGTAATAATGTAGTCTGAACTTTCTCTGGCCTTTTTTCTTTATGAATTTCTAATATGCTCTTAGTCTCTTAACTTTCTTCATATTTTTCTTGTCTCATCTTCATCCTTTCAACTTTAGCAATCATCCTTGGACAATCCTCAACCTCATGACCAACAATATTATAACAAAGATAAATAGGACCTATGCCAGGGCATTCCTTAGCAAGATGTCCTAGTCTTCTGTAGTTATAACACAATGTCAATCCTCTTTTTCTTTTAAATGTTCCCCAACCTATTTTGTACTACGCACTAGGATCATAGTGATGGATCTGCAATCTGCAAAAAAAAAAAATCTAGGTTCCTGCATCCACTTATTAGTCCAAAAATTATTTCTATGCATAGGAATAACATATCATTCTTCATTTCCATTAAATTTACCCAAATTAGCTCTTTCTTTCAACTATGCCCTAGCCTTTAGAATAGGACATAATCTATTAAACATACTTAAGTTCATACTTTCAAAAAAAAAAAATCCACTTATCTTTCTCTTACGAAAGCACAAAGCTTTACCTCTTTTAGGATCTTACCTCCTTTCTTCAGATTAGATTTATTTCTTAGCACAAAGCTTCACAAGTCAAGTAGAGTATTGTGCACTTCAATAGCAAATCTACGCAAAAAGCTTGTCTTTTCTTTACTTCAATTCCCAGCAATCACAGTTTCAAGTCTCGGCAACGAAACCATTTGTTGGCACAGGGGCAGACCCAGGGTTCAACGCTTAATAGCACACCAACAAAACCCCGACTACCGACCCTTTTGAAAACACCTGCGAAGAAGGTGAGGTCTCACCCGAGGTAGGAACATGGGGGGTTACAGGACACAGGTGTCTGTAACCAAGCTGGGACACAGATCTGTGATAATAACACTTCACACAATCTTCTATTAACACTTAGGATTAACATGCATTAGTTCATTAGCATCGCAGAACATACCCCAATATATATATAGCGCAGTAACAACAAAGATTATGTACAAAAAACACTTAGCACTTAGCATTCTGAATCAAATATAGCATTCATCAACACAAGTAATAGCACTCAAGCAATAACAAATCTATCTATCATACATAATGATCAAATCACTGTGCAGATTCATAGCATAAACAACATAGCATAAAGCAAACCAAAGACAAAAAATATACATGGTTCACCCCAGTGTGGGGCTACATCCATCAACCGCTTCACCTTCTTTATTATGTTCTTGAATCTTACATTCATTCACCCTTGTGCACTAAGCCACAGAGTAAAGCTTCGCACCAGACAAGAGATTTGTGCACTGAGCACCAGATCCTCCTTCCAAAACTATGTCAAGGCACATATCCAACTTCATATCAAGCACAAATCCTTAACACACATACATTCCCTTGTACAAACCCAATCAAACTACTAGCACTTAGACACTTCCAACTATTCTTCTATAATACATTCTTACTTATTTATACTTTTAAAATCCCTTACAATAAGGCCTAATCATGGGAAAACCCCATGGGCCGACATCCCATAACCCATTACAAAAACCCTAAAGAACCCCTTATTGGGTCCACATAGCCTGCAAAATCGGTGAGGTCTACGATCTCAGCTCTGCGTGGGCGCTCCTTCCTCGAACAATGTGTCGAAGTTGAAAAGTGGTCCAAATCTTACCAAGGTTTCCTCAAAACTTGGTTGAGGTCCAACACATGGTGACATGATCAAATATAGAAACTACAAATATATGCGAAATTCCTTGTTGCGATTTTTATCATCAACAAACTAGCGACTCCACAGGGAAATGTGTTTCCAACAGATTAAGAACTCAGAATATATGGTTTTGCAGGCCAAGAATAGAAGATCAAGAAGATATAACCATAATGATTATGCAACAGGGGGAGGTGAGCGGATTTAATCGAAAAATGACCAGGAATTTGGGAATAACTCATGGAAAATGTTAAGTATGAGGGCGTTTATCCCTGTATGCATAATCATTCAACCAGAATTTGCTCTTGAATTCAAGGAGAAAACTTTTATGGACTTTCTCTTTCGAATCTCAAATGGATGAATAAATGGAAATCAAAAGCGGGAGGTAACCAATTTTCTCATAAGACAACAGTGAAAGTAGATAGCAAATTCAATTATGCCTTCAGGGGGAACATCATAACATCCGTGTAAGCTTGATCGGTATTGACTAAGAATACCTTGTAGGAGTCTCATTGTGGTAGAACTGATCCAACATCTTATTCTTGACCAAAAATTAAAACCGAAAAGAACAAAAGAAAGAAATGTCATAACATAATGAAACCGCAAAATTTAAAACAACAGAAAATAAAATGACAGAAATGCAAATAGCAGGAGGAAAACTACCAAAAATGAAAACATAACTAAACTACTAATATACAGAACAATCCAAACAACGTTAAACTCTTAAAGTTGGTTCCACATAGTGTTTTAAGTGAGAATTGTTAGTGTTGTAGGAAAACAATCGCTCTCGTAAATCTTTTAGAATGTAAGAGTTTGTGCCCATGACAAAAGCGAGATTGAAAGGACTCAGCCATAATTTTTGAAACTTTGAGTGTCTTCCCCTATCAGCATAAGCTGAATCCCACAACAATACTTACTCATTTGATTTAAATTTGACAGTCTTGACACTCTTGTTGAAATACTTTTTAACATGTTGTTGTCTCCTTTTTAAATTATCCAAGGCAAACATCCTTTGCTCCTCTAAAGCTAGGAGTGCATTCATCCTTTGTGAAACATCAGAAGAATTTAATTCTTCGATATGTAGAATTAACCTTAAGGAGGAAAGTTCCAACTCAGTAGGCAGAATTTCTTCTTGACCATAAACAATATGGAAAGGAGTGCAACCAGTGCTCACCTTGGTAGTAGTTCGATCTGCCCAAAGGGCGTAAGTGAGGAGAGTGTTCCATTGAAGAGCCTTATTGATTCAGATTATTTTTGGCACGAAATGAGAGCGAAGATATAATAAATAAATGCACATAGATATTGCATATATCCAATAGTATATCAAAGATGCAACCATAAACACAAAGATACAGTAATACACGATTTCTATTAATGAAAGAAATGTACAGAGACTGTAAAAATACAGAGTGAAACACTCACTAGAATGGTGGTAGCTTATCTCTGAGAAGAGATGTGATGGCTACTCGCATTCATAATAAGATGATTAAAATGAGGCTCTGAAGGCCTTTTTAAAATAAACCGAAATGTCAAAAACCCTATACATCCAAAAACCTAACCCTAGGAGATGAAGCGCCAAAAGTCATGTGGGCCCTGTTTGGGTAAGTGAGTACATCAACTTCCTGGGGTTGTAACTTTTGCATACAATCTCCATTTTAGGTGTGTGATAGCTCGTTGGAAATTTATCATTGAGGAGATTCATTTTGGGGGCTCAATCATGCCTTTGGCTATCATTGAGAACCTCTATCTCAAAAAACCTTCATTTGGGCCCTCAAAATGGCCCCGAAAGTTAAAAACTGCTAAAAATATTAAATTGCCAAAATTGCCAAAAAATTGTTTTGAGATAGTCGAAAAAGGTGGGTGGCCACCGATATCCACCTGGATCAATCCTCCCTCCTTAGGAAGCAATGGTATCCATTGCATTGAGTTCCCGGGGGAGAGGGAAAAGCGTTTTTTGAATCTGCATCTTGGTGAGTTGCTTACCTTGTTGGAGACGTCGCGCTGCTCAGTTTGTGGAAGTCTGTCATGAACCTGTTGAGGTTGAGGTTGTTCAATAAGTCGAGCTACATGAGGGGACGATGTGAAAAAGGAATCTTTGCGCTTTGTTGCAACCTTGTTTACCTCCTTCTGTTGGATAGAAGGTGCTATGGGCGAGGTTGTAGTGGTTCCAATGTCCTTTTGTTCCCCTTTTGAACAAATTGTGAAGAAGATGAATTTTGCAGTATGAGATACTACCTTGCGGCACTTTTTTGGTGGAACAATAGTCAGAACTACCTCTGGTATTCTATAGAGATGACCCCCCAAAGTAATAATGACACTACAGGGTTGAGACTCATAAACAACATGGTGCTTCCACATATATGGTGGGCCCAAGAGAACATCACAGACATCTAGTGGGGAAACATCACATAATACCTCATCCTTGAAGGGCTAGATGTAGTATGAAAATCGACACTACTGACTGACAAGAAGATCTCGTTCTTGGTGAAGCCACCCGATGTTGTAGGGCTGCGGGTGTGGTGTTGTCGACAATCCCAACTATTTGACGACCTCTGCTAAGATGAGGTTCTTCTGGCTTTTGTTGTCAACAATAAAATGTAGCAGGGTCCCCTTCACCCACATTTGTGAATGAAAAAGGTCCTCCCCCTCTTCAGGATCTGTTGGTTCTTCTGGTTGAATTGTTGCGATCGCAACAATAGCAGTGGGGTCCACGTCAATGATTTGTCCTTTACCATTATTTTCAGAATCAGATTATGAATCAGGGTTCGGTTGTTTGTCTTTGATCTCGGCCACCAATGACTATTTTGAGCAACATTCATCGATGTTGTGCCAGGGGATTTTGTGGAACTCGCACCATTTTTCGGTGTCCTTCTTTGTCTTCCCATGACCCTTATTTTCCTGTGTCTTGGACTGGTTTTCGTGAGACTGTTTGTCAGGGCCATCTTTGTCATAGTTTGGTTGTTATGGATTTGCAGACCTGAACTCTCGTTTGTTCTAGTGCTTAAATTTTTGCTCAATTTTAACAGCATATCGATAAGCAGCACCAAGTGATGAGATGTCCAGAAAATCCATTTCAGTCTGGATGTATCTGTGTAGAGCCCCACGGTATTTCAGAACC
>SNQJ01S0097125.1:82307-101706 GCA_010110895.2 Picea sitchensis
GAGGGTTTCTTGGGTGTGCGAGAGTGATTGTCTTCAAGAGAGACAAGCTCGAGACCCAAATTTCTATACTCGGATCTCGTCGAGGACATGCACTGAAAAAACGATCAAGAGCAACCTGCTCTGATACCACTGATCCGAATTATTTTCGACACAAAATGAGAGCGGAGATATAATAAATAAATGCAGATAGATATCGCGTATATCCAATAGTATATCAAAGATGAAACCATAAACACAGAGATATAGTAATACACGATTTCTATTAATGAAAGAAATGTATAGAGACTGTAAAACTACAGAGTGAAAGACTCGCTAGAATGGTGGCAGCTTATCTCTGAGAAGAGATGTGACAGCTACTTGCATTCATAAGAAGATGATTACAATGAGGCTCTGAAGGCATTTTTAAAATAAACTGGAATTCCAAAAACCCTATACTTCCAAAAACCTAACCCTAGGAGATGAAGCGCCAAAAGTCATGTGGGCCCCGTTTGGGTAAGTGAGTACATCAACTTCCTGGGGTCGTAACGTTTGCATACGATCTTCGTTTTAGACGTGTGATAGCTCGTTGGAAAGGTATCATCGAGGAGATTAATTTTGGGGGATAAATAATTCCTTTGGATATTACTAAGAAACTCAATCTAGAAAATCTTTCATTTGGGCCCTCAAAATGGCCCCGGAAGTTAAAAACTGCTAAAAATAGTAAATTATCAAAATTGCCAGAAAATTGTTTTGAGCCAGTCGGAAAAGGTGGGTGGCCACTGATATCCAACTTTATCACTCATATTCGATGAGACTTTTGACTATTCTCCCCAAATTCTTGTTGGTAGACTTGACCTACCCATTTCCTCGGGGATAATAAGATGATGAGGTGAAGTGTTTAACCCCCAACTTAGCTAAAAATTTGGTCAGCTTAGCAGAAATAAAAGCAAGAACATTGTCTGTACTAATTTCCAATGGAAGACCAAATATGGAAAAGATGTTATTTTCAAGGAAAGAAATCACATGAACATATGTTGAATGTTTAAGCGGGACAAGTTCAGCCCATTTTGTAAAATAGTCTGTGGATGTCAAAATAAATACTTGTCCAGTTGAAGATGGAGGATTAATAGGACCAATAAAATCTAATCCCCACTTTGAAAAAGGAAATTCTGAGAGGACAGGTTGTAACGGCATGGCTGGAAGGCATTCTTTCCTATCAAATTTTTAGCACTTGTCACAAGATCTTGAAAAAACATGAGTCACGAAAGATTGAAGGCCAATAGTATCCTTTTCTAATAATCTTGAAAGCAGTGGTTTTAGCAAAAAAATGGCCTCCTACATGAATGGAAGAATTTGAAGAACCATGAGTTTCTTGCAATAGTTTTTGTGCTTCCTCATTGTTTACACAACGAAGCAACATACCATCAACATATCTTCAAAACAAGAAGTCTCCTATAATGATGTATCTAGTAGATTCAAGACGGAGCCTTATCCTTTGATGAGTGTCTAAGTTGTATGGACATATTTGGTTTTGTAAAAAGTAAATCAAATTCTTATACCAAGGATGTTCAGACATGGGAAGGATCTGATTATCAATGTAGAATAGTGCTGATAGGGAACTATCATGTTCATTAATTTCTTCACTATTTTCATAATGTTGAGCTAAGTGAAGGGCTAGTTCACGTCCCTTGATAGTGGTAGAAGTCACGATATTTAAATCATGCTCCTGGATCTTGATAAGCCAATGTGCAAGTTCCCTGAAAGATAAGTCTGTGAGAGAAAAAACTTGACAGCAGGTAAAGGGACTTTTACCAACGTATGCTTACCTAAGATGAAGTGGCGAAACTTTTCAACAACTTTAACAAGAGAGAAAGCATGTTTTTCAATAAGAGAATATTTAAATTCATCATCAGACAAACTTTGACTCATGTAATCCACTGGTTTTTCATTACCTTGGTCATCACCTTGCATGAGGACAGTAGAAACTGCTTCCTTTGTGGCACTAGTATATATCGTGAATTCTTTCTCAAAATTCATCTTCGCTCAAACCGGTGCGGAACTGATTGCTTTCTTGATCCCTACAAAAGCATTTTCGACATCATTTGTCCAAGAAAAAGAACGATCTTGCTTAAGCAAATTATGAATTGGATTGACCATCACATCAAAATTGAGAACAAACCTATGGATGAAATTAATAACACCCATAAAATCTTGGACCTCCTTCTTGGAAGAAAGAGCAAGCAGATTAAGGATAGCTGCAATCCTTTTAGGATCAATGGTTATTCCCGAATCGGAGACAATGTGTCCAAGGAGCTTTCCCTTGGTAACGCAGAAAATAGACTTAGAAGGATTTAGAGAAATGCCAAATTTCCTGCATCGCATGGGAACTCTTTTAAGATGACCAAAATGATCTGATCGGTTTTTAGAATACACAGTTAAGTCATCACGATATATTTGAATGATATTTCCGATCAAATCGTCAAAATCTATTTGCATAGATATTTGAAAAGTGGCAACTGCATTAGATAATCCAAAAGGCATACGTTCATAAGCAAGGTACCCCAACAAGTAATAAAGGTGGTTTTATATTTATCTTCCCTTTTTACCTTGATTTGATTGTAATCAGAAAAATAGTCAAGTAAGGAAATCATCTGTGACCCTGCAACTTGCTGCAAAATCATTTCCATATTAGGGAGAGGAAAGGGATATTTTATACTAGCCCTATTTAATGTGCAAAAATCAACGCATAGTCTGATCTGACCAGTTGTTTTCTAAACGGGAACCAAATTAGAAACCCATTCATAATACTTGAACGGAAAGATGATTCCATCTTTCAAGAGTTTTTCCAACTCCTTTCGAATAGTTGCTTCCAGTGCAAGGTTGATAGGTCTTTGTTTTTTCCTAACTATTTTTATGTCTTCCTTGATGGGAATGGCATGTTGTATAAGAGCAAGATCAAAACCACGAAGACCCTCATAAGACCAAGCAAAAACATCTTGAAATTTGGCAAGCAACTTGGAAAACTTCATTTTCTCTTCATCAAAACATTGGGCACCTATTTTAACATTCTTTGGAGACTCGGGTGTTCCAATGTTCAAGGAGATCGTTTCACCCACCTTCCTTTTTGACTCCTCTTCTTTATGTTTCTCTTTATTTACTACATCACTCGATGAAAATGAACTCTCTAGAGGAGTCAAGCCCTTAGGAATCTTGTTATCTTCCATGGATATAATTTCCTTAGGCTTATAAGGTTCATTTTGAATGAAAGCACAGATGCTCTCATTGCTAGGGAAGACATGCCATGATTCTATATTGTCAGGGATATGTGGACAATATCGATATTGAAAAGTACAATCAAGTCTGTGTGGCAGAAGTTTCCAATTAGGAGAGGCTACAAAAATAGCGAACCGATCAGCCATCGGGTTCAATTCCCTCTTAACATGAGTAGTGTTGAAAGACAGTAGGTTCGAGATAAGTGCCCAAATAGTTTGGGTGTATCGTTTCATCAACTTGTTTCTAGGAGATTATATCTTACGTACAAGCTTCACAACAAGCTCAGAATCCCCAAAAACTGTAAGGTAACCACAACCCAGGTTATAGGCGTTTTCAATGCCTAATAATAAAGCTTCGAATTCAGTGACATTTTTTGTGCAATAAAACTCCAACCTATAAGAAAAGTTATGAATTTTCCCCACGGGAGAGTACAATATAATGTCAACTATGTTTCCTTCATTAGAGAATGAACCATCAAATTGCATGTGCCACATACCGTCGACTAAGTCGATTTGTTCCAAGGGAATGTTATCCTCCTCGGCAAAGATGGAATACACTCGTAGGTCCTCTTCGATATAATTCACATTAGGTTGTGGAACACTTTCTATGTAATGTGAAATCCTTCCCTCTCTAAGGACTATTATGTTTTTACCATTCCAAGGAAAGGATAAGTGTGTCCCGTCGAGTGAGAGGTATCCACCTGTCAAATATTGCCAATATCTTCATAAGATGATTGAGTAATTGCTTACTGGCATATCAATTACCTGAATATTAAGGGTTGTCCTTATTTCAGGGTGTGCGCACAAAACCAAGGTCACATCTTTGATTTCACCTATGTTCATTTGTTGTAGACTATTATAAGAGAGCATGCTTCTTTCATTTTCATTTGTACAAGACAAGCCTAGATCTTCCATAATAATCTTTGACATTACACTTGGGCCCAAACTTCCATCAATGAGGCAGCAATGGGAGATCTTATCCATAATCTTTACAAAAATATAAAAGGGGGATTTTTTTACAGGGTATCTAAAGTTATGTACACCTACTTTATTTACAAACGAATCCTCTTCATTTAACTCTTAAGAGAGGTTGGCTACAACGGAAGCTTTTCCTTCCATGAATTGTTTTAGATGCCTCTGTTATTCAGGGATGACAACCATGTCCAGAAGGGTTGCATCTGCTTTAATTTTTTCCAACTGATTTAGAATATTGTATTTGGAAGAGGGGAGAGGGGAGGTAGTTCCTTGAATGTTAGGAGCCTTAGGAACCTGGACAGTAGCAGCTGGTTAGGATGAGCTTGGGCTAGAAGAATTGTGGGGAGGATCATATTTTCCTTTGGGAGTGTAGGATTTGTTCCTAGTATTGATGATCATGACATCTTCTGGCTCTGCAAAATCTAGGACAATGATTGTAGTTTCTGGTATTTTACCAAAGATCTTATCTCCAACACTCTTCTTTACCTCACATGTGGTTTCCTCTTGGTGTTCCTAGAAAAAGTTACACCAACTATGAGGCATGATATATTTAGGCTAAAAATTATTTTCATTTGGATTTCTAAAGGGGGGTGTAGAAGAGGATGAAGCTCCAGGGGTGAGAGGGGAGACATTTCTCTTTCTCTCATATGCTATCATACGATTATTCATGTCTTGTACAAGCTGTAAGAGGGTGAACATGTCTATATGTTTAACTTATTCTCCCTGAGTAAGACCCGTTCTTTCAAGATGTTCTTCATACTCTAAACAAGTATGCAGAATAGAAACGAGGATATCAATGGATTTTTCCTCAATCCTATGACGGTAGGGGGAAGGTAATGTATTATAATAATGCATGAAAGTGGCTTGGTTTTTAGGTCAAATGAGTTCATGGATTTGATTGTATAACTTGGTGAAACACAAGTTGAAGGACTTGATGGTTTCACCATCCTTATAAGCGATGTTATTGCATTCTCGTAACAAATCAGTTCGGCTTTTAGATTGTCCATAGGTGGATTTGAACCAATAAACTAACTCCTCCCAAGTAGACAGAATCTTAGGAGGAAGGTCAAAGAAATTGGTCGCAACCTTCCCTTCTAGGGAATTGAAAAATAAGCACATGCAAGTATCATTGACATTGGCTCCTATATTGTGACAAGCATTAGAAAATGCCACCAAGTGTTCATTTGTAGTGACATTGTTATTCCTTGAAAACCTAGGAAGATTCTCTTTGAATTTAGGAAGTGGACGAGTAGTAGGTGCTAGGTTAAGAGGACATGAAACATGCCACAGTGTGGTTGTAAAACCTTCTTCAAATTCAAAAAGAACATACTTTTTAATGACTTTTGTGGGGATTCTAGATTGGGCAGGGACTTGGTGACTGTATAAGCCACCAATCATTGATGAAGATGAAGACTGAGATGAGGAAGCACTTCCAGTGCCACCAGAGCCACCACTAGATGTCATCTTGTGGATAATAGGTAAGGGAGAGAAAGACAATCTAGATGAATTAGACAAGTTTCTCCTTAGAGAACTTTGTCGGGTTGATAACACAACGTTCCTTCTTCCTATTTCAACAATAGGATTAATTTCAGGTGATAAGCCTCTTCTTCTCCTAGAAACACGAGGGTCTAAGGACATGAAAAGAAGGTCAAAGATGAAGGAAAAAGAAGGTTATGGTTGATTCCTAGGCTGTCTACGTCTAGCTTCCCAACGTTCTTGAGAACTTATGTCTTGTTCAATTGTTGCCCATGAATGATTAAGCTTAGCATGAGTATTAGCAGTGTCTAAAATGGTGTTAAACAAATTTAAAGCAATGTTGGTCTGATCTTGAAGACAGGACTCAATATTAGGCTGCCTTGCAATAGGTACAGTCATTAAGAAATAAAACAGTCAAAGAATCAATATCAGAAAAATAGATGTACTAGATGATAATCAATCATAAAAAATAAAAAAACCAAAGAGATATTGAAGATCTCCTCAGTATGGTCGCCAAATAAATGTTGAGGAAAAGATATGAAATGATATTACTCAAGCATTTTCATATCTTACTTGGATAAAGCAAGATATATGAGAATATCACCCTATGTTTATAGCCATCAAAATTTGTTTCCTAATCCACAAGTATTGGTTACAAGTGCTTAGGCTGATTTTTTTATAAATGAAAGATTGTTGAAAAATTCAGCATTTATGTAATTTTTTGAATATAACAGATGCAGAAATAAATATAGAGACAGAAGTAAAAACACCAAGTCAATAATCAACAAAAATGAGACATAAATAAATCGTTTATTCCATTCCAAATTATCAAAAGACTTGTTATCTTTACAAAATTCCCTGAGGAAGTTTGGACCAAAGTCAAACTTAGATGTCCCGAATGAAAACCATACAAAAGGACTTCTGACAAAAAGTAAAAAACTGAACTTTAAAAGCTAGAGAAGCTTGACATGGATTGATTCCCACTCGACTCTACACAATAGAATTTATCAGTCATGAAATTTAATTCACAAACAGACAAGTCTACACAGACTATCAAAGATAGATCAACACCTCTGAAAAAAAGTGTCTGAATGATGAAATTCAACTCTGAATCTTGATGTCTACAATAATACCCTGCTATCATAAAAGATAATTAGGCTTTCAATGAAACAAAGAATGAATGAAAACTGAATTGTCTCAATAAAACTCAAAGAGCAGATCTTAGTATGCTTTCTCCTTTTATTCTCCTCTTGTTCCTCCTTTCCCTTTTGCCTTTAAGAAATCAGAATTAGTTGAAGAAGTTAAACTACATCTTTAGTTAAGTTAACTAAAATTCAACCAAATTTTTAGTTAAGGGGGAAAAGTAATAAAATAATAATAAGGGTCTTTAATAAATAATAACTAGTAGGTGGGACCCCTTGTCACTCCCTTTAGATTTTTTAACAAGCATAACACAACTAGTTAATCAATCAAACACATCCCTCCTTGTGGCTCCCATCATCACTCTCATAATTTGATAATTTTTATCAATGATAATTGAAACTATATCCAAAAATATAATATCCATATATCCAAAAAAATAGTGTGTTGTCCAAAATTTCAAAAGTTAATTGTTCTCAACAATCAATAAATAAAAACATCTAAACCCCATATTTTCCACTCTAGGAGGCAATCTTCCCCTTGTTGTTGTTGTCACCCTTTGATTTCTCTGAGTTTTCCTTAGGTTGTGTGGAGCCTTTATGCCTAATCTGACTGATAACATGAGAGCAATCATCTCTCAAATGCATGCGGGATGACACGGATTTGGTAGAGTCATTTGAGGGAGAGGAGGGGGAAGCAATGGCTTTTCATTTGTCAGGAGCGTGGTGGGCCTCGGGTTTTAACCTTTTGGCTTGCATGGAAAGACTGTACTAGTGAGTGGGCAGGGGAAGCTTGGACAATTTGATTAACAGGTGGAGGAGCAGGTAGAGACAAGTTAGTCCAGCCACGATGTTGGGAGACTATCGGATAGACAATCTCTTGCCATCCGTCATTTTTAGGGACTTCAGGTTGTAATGAGACATGAGAGGGAACTGGGATACCAGGGACATGTGGGGCTTGGAAGGGAGGCCTTTCTGGCCTAGGTTGGACCACTCCTTGTCCAATCTAGTTAAAAAATCCATCTTTCAATAGTTGACTCAACTCTTGAGAGTCTGCATCAAAATGTATAGAAAACCTTGGCCTTCTAGGGCCCCTGTTCCGATTTCCTCTTCCTCTATTACCTTGACCATGGCTACCTCTGCTGAAAATTCTTATTCCTGTATGCATTATTGATTAGCAACTAGTTTCTTCAACAACCATACATGACATCTCTTTAAACAAAGTTTGGGTCAACAACACATCAGACTCATGCAATCCAATCCATACAAATCGTTTAATACTTGTCAATGACCAGGGGGTGAATAAGGGTTTTGGGATATGTGAGGGATTGTATTGAGAGAAAAGTGTTAAAATGAAAGGGGGTAGATCATGATTACTGCTCAACAAATCATCAAACAATCAATTGTATTGTAAATCAAAAGAATATATCACTATAACTCATCCCTGTGTCATCCTTTAATTGTTAATATAAAGAGTTTAACTTAACTATAATTTAATTTTAAGAACAGGGAGTGGATAGTGAATATGGAAAAGTGAGGGGACTTGTAATGTGCGAAAAAGTGAGAGAATGGTAGGGAAAAAAAGAATATTGTTCATAAAACAAATCAAGTAATCCATAAAAACAATTATGTATTCAATACAAAAGATACCAATACCAATTTAACAATTACTATGTGTCAAAATTGTTCACTGTCCCACATTCAATTGCTTCAAAAATTCTCAATTAAGACAGTCTATAATCATACTCATAATCACTATGACTTTTAGCAGTCTTGTTAAGAGGATACTTGGTCTCTAATTCCTTTCCTTTCATTTAAAACAAAATCAAAACAAACACACAACAAAATTGCTCTATCTCTACCCATCATATATCCTTATAAAATATCAAACATTGTCCATAATTTGCAATCACCCAAATAAAACATATACATAGGTCCCTTTTCCAAATTGAATAGATTTCTAACACTTGCATGATTTCATGCCTTTTTCATTATATTAACCAACAAAACTTTGCAATGAAACCATAATACAAAACTCCAGCTTCATCATTGATGATGCAATTAAATAAAACATGCGCGATGCCTCCATAATATATACACAGTGAAACAACGAAATCACAGTCATCAATTTCCACAATTTTCCATGATCCCGATCAAGACCAGTGAAACACACAGTAGTCACCAACTTGCAATTAACACCATACTATAGAATACAACAATCGAAAGCATAACAAGAAGAGACAGCCATTGACTGCACATTATCACTGATTCCCAATCAACCAATTTAATCAAATAAAACGAGCTATGTATTCGACGCAACTGTCATAACGACTCCATTTTACAACCAATCTTTGATAATAAGAAAGATGCCTGATTTGAGTAAGACAGTTAGGGATTAAAAAAAAACAGTGTTACACATGATTTTGGTCACTCTGGTGATGTCTCTACAAGTGATGTATTCATGCTCCCACAAGGACTTTTTGCCTGAGAACAGTGACTATTGTCTTCTTCCAAAAAACAAATTTTTAGGATGAGTTTGTAGGCTACCTATATTACAAGATGTGAAAATCCTTCATTCTCGCAGGCAACCCAAACTTAGGGTGTGAACTGTTTGCAGTCTACTCTACAAGTAGGGTGTGAACCTGTTTCAAAACTTGGAAAAGAGAAGAGGTCACGAAGGTTCTAGAAGGGAATATTCTAGAAAATGAGTTGGCATTCACATGGTTGGCATCCTATTGACTTCTCAGATTTAGTTGGATCATCCTCATCCATTTAGCCATCTCTCCTTCTCCTATATATTGAAAGGTTTCTCATGGAAAAGGTTAAGCAAGATTGAATGAAGAATTGGTGAAAGAATTGTGTGAAGAACTTTGTTTGGATAGAAGCTTGAAGACTCTATTCGGTCTATCAAGTTGTATTGGATATTCTTAATGCAAGTGCAGAGAAAGTGTGTGTGTTGGAACCAAGGGTCACTGAAAGGAAGCTTGTGACATCAAGGCGATCTGGTTGTATCTTCTACTTTCATTTAATATAATACAGCGGCATGTCCCTTTCCCATAAAATCACTCTTATTTTATTGCATAACTCCTTGATCATATGCATAGGTTGAAATTGAATATACTTTTCCATATTCACTTTGGTTGGTTTGTGTTGTCTTGGACCTGATTTCACAAGAGCACTGGAGTGAAGCGGGAAAAACAGAGACCTAAGGAATCGATATAAAGGTACGTCAGTCATTCATTCTTAGTAGTAGATTCAATGATTGCAACTTAGGGAAAGAGTCGTGTCTTGTCCTATTTTGTTCTAGATCCAGGTGGATCTAGGGAGATCTATTAGTGTCT
The DNA here is from genome assembly GCA_010110895.2 of Picea sitchensis. Lineage (NCBI taxonomy): Eukaryota > Viridiplantae > Streptophyta > Pinopsida > Pinales > Pinaceae > Picea > Picea sitchensis. Next base: position 92,490 of record SNQJ01S0097125.1, read on the forward strand.
GCACCTACCGATTTATTCGATAACAAAATTGGCGACTCCACTGGGGATACAACCCATTTTGGTGGTTTTTTTTTTGGCCATTTTCTCTTGAACTACCCTTTTTCATTCCCAATCAATCTCTGACTCTTGAGGAGACCCTCACAGACTCCCTGGATCCAGAAGTTTCCTCAAAAGTCCTGTGATTTTTCCAAAATTTTCTTGATTACAAACCTTCTCGCACTGCACCTTTCTATAGCCTGCGAAAATAACTGAGGTTCGCACCCTAGTGTTCAGTTCAGTGCGAACTTCTCGCATCCTACCTGTGTCTAGCCTGCGAGAATCCTTAATTCTCGCACTGTACCCCACTGTTATACTGCGAACTCACTTGTAAAAAATTTGGTTTAAGTCTTTTGTGTCTTCAGATGCCCAGATTGGTTGGTGTGTCTGGAAAGAACTTCTCTGGCCAGTGATTGAATGTTTCTTGACTTCAAATCTTGTGAATGATTAGTTTTTGGAAATCGAAAGCTCTTCTTGTTCATTTTTTCTCAATTTTTACCTCTTGACCTTTTCTTAACAAGGGCATAATCTCCGATTCTGAAATCTGAGTGCTTGTTTGGTAGGGATCCTTTGATTGGATTAAAAGTTGAGATTAATTGTCCTTTTCAATTGCTTATTACTTGGAAAATTGTTACCCATGTGCCTTTGAAAATACCGGTCTTGTCAGTTTGTTATTTTTGTCTTCACTGAAAGATCGATTTGGGTGTTTGTTGTGTATTTCTTTTTGGTTGGTTTCTTACTTTTTCTTAGTTCCATCCCTGTTGCTTGGTTTCTAATAAAAATTAAAGACATTTTCCTTTTTTTAAGCAACTTTTTATTCGAAAATATTGGCATTCAAGTATTGAAAGAGAACGAATAGGGAATTTGCATTATTCATGATTGTTTGATATTACATTTCAGAGAAGATCATACATCGTAGTTCACATTGTTCCATAAAACTCCTCTTTCCCTCCTGTAAATAGGATTCATCGAAAAAAAATTGTATCATTCATCCCTATTTACGCATTGTTGGGTTAGAGTCTCACACAACATCGGTTTCATTTCTATCTCCTTTTGAGTAACAACGGCCTTTAATAATATTGCGTAACTTTAAAATTCAACTAGTAACTTTTCTAGGGTTCTTTTACACCAACATTAGGTAGGCTAGAGCTTTGGAATAGGCAGTGAGACACACTCTCCAAAGCACAAAACACACAACAATATCTTGTGATAAGGAGTGCCAAATTCCATTTGCAGCATTTTGTCCTAGAAGCCCTTCTCACACAAGGGTCAAACCTGAGGTCGCATTGAGATTGACAGAGTTACTCACCCTACTTTGTTGATATCAGTGTAGAGATTACACGTATTATGGGGGTCACTTGAAGGTATACCCATAATGATGAGTGGAAGCCTCTCAAGATGATTTCGGGCTAGATACCCTACCCTTGCATGTGGATCGAACTGTCGACTGTTCCCCCAGGCATTATTGTTGTTGGTGGTAACCTTAGTAGTCTATCTTTTTAGGGTCTTACCCGAGGTGACTGTGAAGGGATAAGTCTTCACGTTACCTGGAATCGACATTGGCTAAACTCACTTGGGCTCCTTGGAGGGTATACCCACAATTGTGTGTGGGAGCTTTCACCAGGGTGTAAGTCCGTTAAGTAGGTCGTCAACGTAACTTTTCCACCCTAGCCCAGCCCCTTCTTATCTCATCGTTGCAACATTGGATTTCATCACCAACTAGTGACTTTGGAATTAGAAGGTCTTGTTTTCTTGGTTTTGCTTCCTAGATTTTATTAGCGCATGCTGTTTGTTTACCCAAGTTGGCCATAGAATCTCTTTCATAAAATTCTAACTCGATCACAATTGACCCTCCACTCCATTCACGTAGAATACAAGTCCTACCCCCAGAAGATCTAAAAGGTTCTCAACCCTTGCCTACCAACTCACTGAAGGGCTCTCCTCAATAGAGTGAAGTCCAAGAGGTTGCCACTCCACCAGTGTAAAGAACTAACTCTTTAGAACGATTCTGAATTACCAATTCTCGAGAGGATTTTCGACTTCCTCCCAACTCCAGGAGATGTATTGTGCGAGTGAATTCTTCCGGAGATATAGTTGTTCAGTCTTCTGGATCACCAACCAGACCTTTCATAGGACCTGAGGGTCAATATCCTTTTTGGACTATTGGAATTTTTAGACGGGATCTCTTTCGCTCAAGAGCAGGCATTGATATCACTATCACACCTGAGTCACCCGAAACATCTGATCCAGATGCAGTACCTTTTACTACTGCCTATTATTTTCCTGGTACATACGCTCCACCAACTAACCACATCTTGAATATCCCTCTACAAACGGTCCATTACACAATGGTCCCAGATACTACGAGTCCTCACACCAGGATTATAGCGGCTAGCCAAGCCCCCATTGGAACACCACTTTCAACCAGATTCACCCCAACCCTCCAGCCCAGATATCATCCATTGAATGCTTCTATTCCCGCTCCTACATAAATGTCATCTGGGACTCCTGGCGTTTCCACTTCTTCTGGGCACCATCTCATTCCCGGTTTTATTCCAACACTTCCTCAACCCCCTTTCATAGGACCTCTTCCATCCTCTATCGGAGGCATCGACCCTAGTGGCACCATCCCGTCTTTCACACCTAATTACCAGATTCTTGTTGGTGGACAATTTCACCAAGGAGGCCAAACCCAATCCCCTTTTGTAGGACAAATCCAAACTAGGACGCAACCCCCGACCGGAGGGAAACCCCCACTGACCCCACCCTATGGACAAAACATACCTCCATCCTTGGCCCAGTATTGAAATTATCTTATACAACATAATCCTCACTCGACTGGGGGGAAACAGCCTCAATCTAGCTCTGTCATACCCCCTAGTACAGGCCAACCATATCCATGCATGTCTAATCCTATTTGGGGCTCGAACGCTCAATCCCACACCCTTGTTCAAGGGTACAACCCTATGAATTACTTGCCTCCACACCAACCATCGAATCTGCCTGGATCTTCGCATTATATGCAAACTTCTTATGGTCCCACTGGTCTACTGATAGGACTCCCTCCCCAAAGTCACCAGTACCCACATGTGAATAGACAGTTACCCTTCTTAGCCACCCTGGACCTCCCTGATCTGTCAAGGATTTTAAATGATCTGATTTGTCACTCTCCTCAATGGCCTGCCATACCAGCCAAACTACCATCTGACATCCCTAAATTCGAAGGTAAACTAGGAGAGGACCCAAACAATCATGAAATGACTTTTCACCTTTGGTGCTCATCCAACTCCTTGATGGATGACTCTATTCGTTTACGCCTTTTTCAGTGAACCCTCACAGGTTCCGCTGCGAAGTGGTATATATAATTACCATGAGTTTTCTTCACCGACTTCAACACCCTCGCTATGGCTTTCCTCACCCACTACCAGTTACCGATCTGCTATGAAACAAGAACCGATATTTTGAGTTCTTTCAAACAAACCAAAGCCATTCATATCTCTAATCACATTCATGAATGGTGATGGAGATGACGTCTCATCAAACTCGAACTTCCCGATCAATTGTTGGTAAAGTGGTTCACGAAATCATTCATGAACAACATCGCTCGTGACATCGCTATGGGTGGAATTGTCACAGAAGAACAGGAAATCAGTCATGCTCAATACCTCGACCTCGTTTACTCACAAATGGGTACTCTTTACGACTTACTCTCTGACGCACCTTGTCCTTCTACTTCCGCTACTTCAACTACTCCTGTTGCTTCTCATGTAGTTGACGGTGTGATTGACACTTTCCATGCCCAACCTAATTCCTTCCAAACCTCTAGAAACAACCCCAAACCCATTTCTTCTAATGCTCAAAATGCTCCGTCTCCTACCCCTCCCACCGGAAAGACTTCTGAGGTAAACTATGTTCAATCTACCCCCAGCGGCAAAAATAAATCCAAAAAAGGAAAAGATAAGAATGAGGATAAAAATAATCCGCAATCTGAGAAAACCAAAACACCACCTGTTGACGATAGGGATAAGCACAAACCCCGATACCCTTGTCTTATCTGTGTTGATGATCACTACACTAAGGATTGTCCATGACGAGCCGAGGTTACTAAGTTCCTTCAAGGGACCACGAAACCCCCCACTCTGGCCATATTGTCACAACCCATCCCCTCTCAACAACAGGCCCAATTGTTCATTCATGACCAACCTTCCCCCTCCAATACATCTTATGTCTTAATGTGTACAGGTGATTCAAAGAAGAATGACATCACACTTATCACTCGAGCCAAAGATTATCCTTCCTCCAAAGAGAAGGTTGATGCAATATCTCCTTCGTTGGTCCAACCATCTCCCACGACTCCACCTACCAACGATACTCTTCATCTCGAATGACCGAGCCTAGATACAGTTCTTCTCCCTCCCCCAAAGGGTGTTGTTCGAAAACCAACTTTCAATCCTCATGCACATGTTGCCCAGAACTACAGTATTGTCGAATATTTGGCCCAAGCACCGTTCGCGATGTCAGCCCTTGAAGTCCTTCAAAGTTATCCTATACAAAGGAAGGCATTGTTTAAAGCTATTGGTGGAATCGACCCCACGGATATGAATTTAATAATTTTTGACTTGGAAGATCACATTCCAAGGTTACCACCTCAACTCGCATTCCAAATACAAGTTATTATCTCTGACAAAAACATTTGTAGAACAGTTACTGATGAGGGTGCCTCGACGTGTGTCATGTCTATTACCTGTTGGAAAGCCATTGGCTCTCCTCCTTTAACTGAATCCCACAACATGCTCAAAAGATTCAATGGATCTGGTTTTAAGCCTTACGGTGTCCTCCCTTCATTGCCTATTATGTTAGAAGGCAAAACGATCAACGTTGAAGTGGACGTCTTTGACGCTCCTCTCGATTACAACCTTCTACTTGGTCATAGTTGGATTGATTCCATGCGTGCAGTTGTGTCCACTCTTTTCCTTGTCGTGCGTTTCCCACATCAAGAAAAAGTAGTTACCGTAGACCAATTGGCCTTCTTTCACTCTGATGCACGTACCCGCAACGCACCTTTCATTGCAAAACCCCCCCCTAGATATGAGAACGTCGGTGTGGGTCTTCTTAAAGATTTCTTTTTGATGGGTACTTTCCCCATTCCACCACTTGATGTTCCACATCCTTTTGTCGCCTCGATCAACATGATCTCCACCTCTGTTCACAGAACCCCTGCATCTTACGACCCATGGATGGTACCCAACCCCGACGATCATCTTCGTTATGGTGATGAAATGCCTTTGAGTCTGGTCGAACCCGCTTATCAATCCATTCAATCGGCAACCCCCTCTCTTGGTGATTTATCTCCGAATCCATTCCACGTAATTTTTCCTATGGACGAGATGATTATGTTTGTTATGTCCATGGAAAATACCCCTTGGGATGATGGACATCATCGTTCCATCCTCTTCCTAGAACAATGCACCATCGAGGGTTACCAACAAATCTCGACCCCATCGACCATTGTCATCATTTCTACCATTCCCGAGTCTACACACGACATGTTCTACGAAGGGAACTTAAGTAATATCTCACCCACCATCCCCCTCGACATATCCATAAAAACTGGAGTTGTCGAAAATGTGCATATCGGAGCTTCGTGTTCCCATGAAAAAGTTGTCACCTACAAGTCTCTCTTCCAAGAATTTCATGACGTCTTCACATGGAGCTATGAAGAAATGGCGTGGATTGACCTCGACATTGTGATACATGAGATTAATACATACCCGGGCACTAAACCCGTCCAACAACGACTTCATCTGGTCCACCCACGTAAAGCAACCATTATCAAGCTTGAAGTTTAGAAACTTCTCAAAGCTGGCTTTATTTACCCCGTGGCTCTAACTGACTGGGTTTCCAATCTTGTTCCAATTGACAAGAAACAAGGCACAATCCACATGTGCATTGATTATAGGGACATTAACAAAGATTGTCCTAAAGAAAACTTTCCTACCCCCTTCATTGACCAGATCATCGACGATTGTGTCGAAAGTGAAATCTTCTCTCTGATGGATGGTTTCTTTGGATATAATCAAATCAATATCGTACTCGTGGACCAACACAAGACTCCTTTTATTTGTCCTTGGGGCACTTTCACCTACCGGAAACTTCCATTCGGTTTAAAGAATGTCGGTACAACTTTTCAATGTGCTATGTCTTACGCCTTTCATGATATAAATCACATTGTGCAGCCACATCTTGACGACTTACCCGCTCATTCCATGCACCATGTACATCATCCAATACACCTTCGCACCATTTTCCTTCGATGTTGGTTTTACCACATACACTTGAATCCCCACAAATGTGTTTTTTGCATAGATTCTGGTCGACTTCTGGGCTTTATTATTTCACATCAAGGGATCAGGGTAGATCCTTTGAAGGTCGAGGTGATTCTCAATCTCCCTCCTCCTTCCTCACTTCACCAATTACAAAGTTTGCAAGGGAAGGAAAACTTTTTCCCTCTTTTCATCCAAAACTATGCTGAGCTAACTCTTGGATTTACACGACTGCTCAAGAAAGTTTCTGAGTTCGTATGGGATACCACTACCAACAAAGATTTTGAAGCTTTGAAACTGTCTTTGACACGTACCCCACTACTCCTCCCACCTTATTATAGTTGGGATTATTTCCTCTACCTCGCAGCCTCGGACTATACCATAGCTATGGTTCTCATCCAGGAGGATGATTCTCATGACGAACATGTCATCTATTACTTGACTCGGATTCTCATGACTACCGAAACCAAGTATTTACATGTTGAAAAACTGGCCTTGGCAGTCGTCCAAGCAGTTCAACGTTTCCGGCACTATATCCTTTCTTGCAAGACTACGGTAATTTCTAACTGCAACCCTATGTAGCACATTCTTGCATGCCAATTGCTAGGGGAAAATACTCCAAATGGATTGTAATACTCCAGTATTTTGACTTAGAATTCGAACGCACTAAGTCCAAAAAATCCTTGGTGTTTTCCAAGTTGATATGCGACCTTCCCTGCTCTGAGATGGAAAATGTAGCAACAGATTCATTACCCGATGAATCCTTTTTCCTTATTAGTTATGATGACCTTTGGTACAGAGATATCATCATATATATCCACACCCAGACTTTCCGACCCAATTTGTCAAGCATTGAACGTCGTCGAATACACTACCAAGCCCGTCAGTATATTATCCTCGGTGATACTCTTTATCATCATGGGGTTGAATCCGTTTTTCAACGCTGCCTCACATTTGACGAAGCCAAGAAATCCCTAAATGACTGTCATTCTGGAGCCTCTGGTGGCCACATGTCTGGGTATGCTACTGCCAAGAAAATCTTATGAGAAGGGTATTTTTGGCCTTCTTTATTCAACGATTGTATAATTTTCATCCAAAAATTCCACGCTTGCCAAACCTACAACAATAAAATATGATCACACCCTGCTCCTCTACACCTTGTGGTCTCCGTTGGTCCTTTTGCGAAATGGGGTATCAATTTCATGACATGTCACCCTCACTCGGCCGGGGGGCATGGATACATTATTGTAGCCGTAGATTATTTTACAAAATGGGTCGAGGTGATGCCAACATTAGACAATACCAGAAGGATTGCGGCATTATTTATATTCAATCAAATCATTTCTCGGTTTGGTGTTCCTCAAGCTATTGTTACTGACCACGGTAGCGACTTTAGAAACTTCATGATGTCCGACCTCACTGAAAAGTTGGGTCTTCGCCATTAAAACTCAACACCCTATTACCCACAAGCCAACGGCCAAGTTGAAGCAATAAACAAACTCCTCATTACCATGCTTCGACGAATGATAGGGATTCACAAAATGAGTTGGCACACGATGTTATTTTCAGCATTGTGGGCTTACCAGACATCCGTTAAGTCTGCTACCGGGTTACTTTACACCATTCCAGTTAGTATATGGTCTATAAGTCATCTTGCCGACTGAATGTGAGATACCCTCCCTAAAACTAACCGTCAAACTTCTCCCAAACACTTTTGTTGAAGAAGAACGTCTGTTGTATCTCATGCAATTAGACAAAACCCGTCACGACGCCACCCTAGTTATAGAAGCCCAAAAGAAACGCATCAAAGCCCAATATGACAAACATGTCAAGCCACACGTTTTCTCCAAAGGTGATATGGTTCTCCTTTACGAACAAGATCGGGATATGCTAGGAGCCAGAAAATTTGAAGCTATGTGGCGAGGTCCTTATATCGTCAGACGAGTTTTGGAGAAACGATCTTATGAGTTAGTGGACTACGACAGTATCCCTTTGAGTGAACCTAGAAATGGGTTGTACTTAAAGAAGTACTATGCTTAAGATCACATGTGCATGAGTGCTTGTATTTTATTGTATCATACTTTTTGTGTGTTACTTTAGTATGCTTTTTCGTTATTTGGTCTCTACCCTCGACCGCTTATCTTGCATTGTGCTTGGTTTCCAGATGTCGAAGTCTTCGCCGATGGAGCTAGCTGTTGTACTCAGAACCTTTCTTCTGTTGCATGGGAAATTTACGCCCCTACAAACAAACTTATCAGTCTACGAGGTGTTTACCTCGGTTGTGCGACCAATAATATTACAGAATATAGCGTCATCATCGAATTGTTGATTGATGCTATTTCGCTTGATATCTGTCACCTGGTTATATGACTCGATTCGTAGCTAGTAGTACTATAGTTAAGTAACATCTATGCTATCAGAAGTCCTACTTTATTATGGGTATATTTATGAATTCGCCTCTTGGAACGTTATTTTGATTATATTAAATATCATCACATTCCTAGATGTCTAAATACATTGACTGATGCATTAGCTAACTGTTATCCCTGATTTCTAGGGATAACTAGTAGATCATGTCTCGAGACCCACAGGTCTTAGATATGGAGTACCGAGAGAAGGATTGACCTGAGCATGGCGCTTGAGGGCCCATATTTCTTCTCCTTCATCAGGCTTGTCTTGTCAGCAGCAACAGCATCCATCACCATCAGCTTGGACTTGTATCGAAGAAGACTCTTGCTCCATGAGGTAATTGGTCCAGGTATCATGGTATGTGTCGTTTCTGATCATTATAACCTTTAGATATATGCATCTTACTCCTTTTATTTCTGACAACTGCTTGGATCTTACATTGACCCGCT
>SNQJ01S0097126.1:11465-27999 GCA_010110895.2 Picea sitchensis
TGTGAATGACTCCTTGATGTGCTTATATACTTGTGCTAGGTAACTCCCCTCCTTAATTTATGGCCTCTATGGTTTTGTTGTTACAACAACTTTACCCCTTTGACCAAGAATTATAACAAACTAGGGGCTTATTGTCCACTCTTCTGGGCTTCCAACTTTACAAGACCATGTCTCCCTAATCGTGAGGAACCATGTGGCATTTCGCATATCAACGAAAATGGAATGATATGTACTATCCATATATGAGGGTCTTTCTTGCACTCAGGATTTCCTTTCTATCCATATTCTTCATTCAAATTCAGGTACAAAAAACACATCATCGAGGCTACTCGAATTGTTCAAGGGTTGACATCAATCTCTAAGATCACTCTCCAAGGGTTGAAATCAATGAAAACCAACTATCCAAACCAATTGTCCAACATTTGGTAGAGAATCAATGTATAGGATTGTGAAGATATTTTGCAGAGATAGGTTTGCACTACAGAGGATCTAGACTAGATTAGGGATATAATATATTGTATCTATTGTAAGTGTAGTGATTAGGCTTGAGGATATTATTGCATGAATATAAATAGAAGTCGACCATTGTGGACATAGCCTAAGGATTGGGTGAACCACATTAAATTATGTGTATGAATGTGTCCTTTGATGTGGTTGTTCAAGGATATTTTGTTTATGTATGGTTAATATAGATCTATTTACTATATGATTATTGTGTAATAATAATGAATCATACATGGGTTATTTTTGTTACAATCTATGTTGTAAGGATTCTACATGATAGAGTTTGTTAAGTAATCAAAGGATTTGAATAAATATATTTCACAGAGGTTGGACAATTAGTAATATACATGATGATGACCTCACATCCCCTCATCCCTACAGAAACTTGGTTCCTATAGTCCCTATAGATACCTCCGGTGAGACTTCACTTGCATGCAATTGATGCTAAAAGAGTCGGTATATGAAGGGTTTTGTTGGTTGAGTAAACTAAATCTAGGGTCTTATAACCATGAACCAACATTGGGCAAGGAGGTTATTTGGACCCTTGCTTTAACATTTCCCATCATATATGTAGGCCCAGAGATCTCATCCCTATGTTGGGGGATGTATCATTGTTAGGAGTAGAATAATGGTAAAGTGAGTAAGGTCTAAAGAGGAGAGTCAATGATAACAAGGTAGCCCAAGGCTAAATGACAGTCATCGATCTGTGGAAGGTGGGATCTAGACTGTTGATGTGACATGCATAATTTTTGATAGCTGAGGGTTGATGAAGTGAAATTACATCCAGGAAGTATTGACAATGATGAGGTTAGGAATTAACGATGACCGTTAGACATCCGATAGAGGTGATTACGATGAGATATGGATCGTCGAATCTAGACGCATTGTAGTTGGAGACTATTTTTTTTTCAGTCGAGTAAAAGAATCATAGTTTCGACAATGATTAAATCTTTGTGGAGACCTTTACTGTTGATTTTTGAGTGGGCATGGTGAAAGCTCAATCCTATATTTTTGATGGACACCACTAGATTCATTAATAAAAAGGTGTGAAGGTATATCTTAATCCTTGATCATGTTAGGATCACCAATATGATCAAAGTCATTGGTGGTCGAGCAGTTAGTTGGGGTCCTAGTAACCCCATGGAAGGGGAGCCATGATGAAAAATAATACATGCCCCACTTGATCATCATAGAAGTTGGTATTTGGGGCGACTAGTAACCCCATGAAAGTCGAACCATGACGACAACGAATGCAATCCCCACTTGATCAAATCCCTTGATATGGAGAGTCAAATGGGTCAGGTGGTAGGTTCCTCATTATTTCCATGTAGGATAATATGAGGGATAGGTGGCCATCTGGATTCCACATGTCAGTAAGGTGGCCTTTGGACTAACGAGGGCCTAAGAAACTTTGGAAAGTACATAAATTTTGATCCATGACTCATATCTAAGCATAGTTACTATCATTAGAAACATCTTGATGAGAAAAATATGATATTTCCTTTGATAAGATATTTTGATTTGATTAGGGAAAGGTGAAATTTTAACACCCCACCATCCTAAGTAAGGATTAGGGGGTCGAGTGTCTTATAGAGTGCTATCGGAGAAAAGTTCAAACACTAGGCCTTGATGGGTCATAGAATAGTCATAAATACTAGTATATCAAGGTCATGATGAGCCTATTAGAATGAGTTTCCATGCGATAAAATTTTTCTTATTACCTGCATTAACTCCTCGAGGAGAAGGACTACAGATTAAAAATTTTGTTTTAAAAATTCCTTACAACAAAAAATCATATCATGCTAATTTATAGCAAAAGAAGCATATTGTTTCTTTGTTGGAATGATAATTACTTCTACAAGAGTGGGAATATGATGACAAGCATTAATGGATGGAAATGGAAGAATATTGTTATAGCATTAAGAGTCCATGGAATGAGTGCAATGAGTTGTTGTAATGTTTCATGTAAGTGTGGGATGTTGGAACCTTGACAATTATAATTGTTTTCTAAACCAAATACTAGAGCCTATATCGATAAGTCCTTGATGCTGGACCATCACTCCACCCCAGCACGTGCCAGCTGATTAGCATGATTGGTTTTCATTCAAGGAAGGGAGAGGCATCACCCTCTAATTTTTCCTTCGAAATCTAAATTGTGATTAAGGAAATTAATGCTGACAATTTGGAAGAGCCAAGTTGTGATTTCACACAAGTTGTAGATGAGATTGCCATTAAGTCGATGAAACTATAAAGGATCTACATCTGATTCAGATCATATTTCCATCATTGTTATAAGGACATTTATTATCAAAATGACCAACACCATCACAATTAAAAAAACAATCATTGTAATCTTACCTTTGTATTTTCCAGTTCCTATTTTCAACCATTTGACAAAGTTATCTAGTTCTTCATCTTCCTCGGAATCATCGTTGTAGCTACAATCTCACTTTACCTTTTGTTTAGATTTGTTCTTTATCCTCTTTGATGACTTGAATGTTTCTTCCTTCGTGATTGTATTGTCTTTCTCTGTCATCATCTCATAAGATCTGAGTATCTCGTGCAACTCATCCATGATCATGGTGTCTATATCTGCTCTCTCTTCCAAGGATGAGATCTTCAGATAATATATCATAGGTAAATACCTTAGTACCTTTTGAACCATGACTTTTTCCTTCATTTCTTCTCTGAAACCTTTGATGGAATTGACTGTCTCACCAACTCGTAGAAAATAGGTGATATTGTTTTCATCTTCCTTCATCTTCAATTGTTCAAACTTGACTCTAAAAGTTTGAAGTTTGGCTCCTTTAACTTTGGCATCTCCTTCGTAGATATTCTTTAGTTTGTCCTAGATTTATTTTTTGGATTCAAAGTGCACAACCTTGGTCTATATTGATTCAATAAAACCATTTAGGATAGCATTTTTATCACTAGAATCATTGTCTTCAAGTTTATTTCCATCCTTATCTATCGGGGGAGTGTTTAGTTATTTGTATCCATATACCATTTCTCTCCAAACATCAAATCCCTGTGCCTGTAGATAGTTTTTCATTTAACTTCTCCATAAGTCATTGTTCTAACTTTGAAACAATGGTACCCCAATCCTAGCATAATCCATGATCTCCTTCCAGTGGTTAGATTTATTTCTGAAGGACCTGCTCTGAAACCAATTGTTCGATTACTGAGAGTGGGGGTGAATCAATAACGAGCAATCATAATACTTGTAACCATAGTTTATTCTTCAACAATATTCAATATTTTATCATTAGCATCCAATATATCATTAGCAATGTAATCATAAACAACATAACATCATAATAGATACATAGTACACCATAATTTGCGTGGAAACCCAAATGAGAGAAAACCACATAATTCTTTTCTTGTATTTCAAAATAATACATTCATTGGAAGCACTAACATCCAATTCTCCAGCTACAACTGGAAGGAGGCTCCAACCCCTTGTTCTCAGGCTCCAAACTGAAGGAAGCTACAACCCCCTATATTCTTTGTCTCGATAAAAAAGAAGGATACAACCCCCTGAGTTATCTGACTCCAACCAAAAGGTGGATACAACTACCTATCCTTACCCCGTAAAACTGCTCTGTAATATAAATGTAGATCAATTGTCACTATCATTGTCACTTCCACTTTCACTATCACTCTGTCTCTGTCACTATCTCTATGACTGTCACATCAACATGTATCCTCTCATCAACCAACTAAACCTATACCATACCATGCATCAAGTGTATACCAATATACATACTATCTCATCAACCAAAAGATACATCAACAATGAGTAGTGAGTAATGAACTAGAGCATCAACCATGTGCAACATGTATCATGTACCATACCATCAACCATATGTAGATATGTACCTTGTCATCAATGAAACATCTCAAAGACCCTATGCATTTCCCTCATTCATATGTCACCATAAAACATGAATAACTGTCAGCCATGTACAAGAAAATCAAAGATGTGAACTATGAGAACCATATCAATGTTGTACCATACATAAGAGTGTCGCTCACTCAACCAACTAACTAGCATATACCATATCCAAGTACAAGAAAAACCATACCAAGAATTCCTCAAGAATTCAAAACTAGTAAGCAAATATAAGCATCAATAACAAACTAATAACCATACAAGAAATTTTGTAGCTGACTTGAACCTATAGAATTCTAACCTGTGAACTTGCTTTAAAACTCTAGGTACCTGGTACCAACATCTATTCAATTTTTCATGAGATTTTCATATGTACACGACTCTCCCTTCTTCGTCCCTCATATATACTCTCTTTACCCCACTGATTTTTGAAAACATACACTCCCTTATAGGCCTACAACTCATGTATACCTCAGAAACTAGGGTTTTTCTGTAACTCTAAGATTTTCATTGTCGAACCTTCTTTTCTACCTCATAAAAAGATGCTACAACCTTACCAAAACATCACTAGAGCACAATAAATATAAGCAATGGATAAGTGTGTGAGTGTACTTGTGAATGACTCCTTGAGTTGCTTATATACTTGTGCTAGGTAACTCCCCTCTTTAATTTATGGCTTCTAGGGTTTTCTTGTTACAACAAATTTACCCCTTTGACCAAGATTATAACAAACTAGGAGATTATTTTCCACTCTTCGGGGCTTCCAACTTTACAAGACCATATCTCCCTAATCGTGAGGAACCATGTGGCATTCCTCATATCACCGAAAATGGAACGGTACGTACTATCCATACATGAGGGTATTTCTTGCATTCAACATTTCCTTTCTATCCATATTCTTCATTCAAATTCAGTTACAAAAACCACATCGTTGAGGCTACTCAAATTCTTAAAGGGTTGACATCAATCTCTAAGATCACTCTCTAAGGGTTGAAATCAATGAAAACCAACTGTCCAAACCAATTGTCCAACATTTGATAGAGAATCTATGTATAGGATTGTGAATATATTTTGCAGAGATAGGCTTGCACTACAGAGGAGATAGGCTAGATTAGGGATATAATATATTGTATCTATTGTAAGCATAGTGATTAGGCCTGAGGAGATTACTGCATGAATATAAATAGAAGTCGACCATTGTGGACGTAGCCCAAGGATTGGGTGAACCACATTAAATTATGTGTATGAATGTGTCATTTGATGTGGTTGTTCAGGGACATTTTGTTTAGGTATGGTTAATATAGATCTATTTAATATATGATTATTTCACAATAATAATGAATGATACATGGGTTATTGTTTTTACAATCTATGTTGTGATTCTACATGATAGAGTTTGTTAACTAATTAAAGGATTTGAATAAAGATATTTCATAGAGGTTGGACAATTAGTAATAGACATGATCATGACCTCACATCCCCTCATACCTACAGAAACTCGGTTCCTGCAGTCCCTATAGATACCTCAAGTGAGACTTCACTTGCATGCAGGTGATGCTAAAAGAGTCGGTATATGAAGGGTTTTGTTGGTTGAGTAAACTAAACCTAGGGTCTTATAACCATGCACCAAAATTGGTCGAGGAGGTTATTTGGATCCTCGCTTTAACATTTCCCATCATATCTATAGGCTTAGAGATATCATCCCTATGTTGGGGGATGTATCATTGTTAGGAGTAGATGAATAGTAAAGTGAGTAATGTCTAGATAGGAGAGTCAATGATGACGGGGTAACCCAAGGTTAAATGATAGTCATCGATCTATGGAAGGTGGGATCTACACCGTTGATGTAATATGGATCATTTTCGATAGCTAAGGGTTGATGAAGTGAAAGTACATCCAAGAAGTATCGACAACGATGAGGTCAGGAATTAACGATGACCGGCGGACATCCGATAGAGGTGATTATGATGAGATATGGACCGTCGTATCTAGACGCATCGTAGTTGGAGACTAAATTGTTTTTTCAGTCGAGTAAAATAATCATAGTGCTGACAATGATTAAAGATTTGTGGAGACCTTTGTTTTTTATTTGTGAGTGAGCACGGTGAAACCTTAGTTGTGTATTTTTTATGGACCCCACTAGGTTCATTAATAAAGAGTTGTGAAGGTAGATGTTAATCCTTGAGCATGTTAGGAGAACCAATATGATCAAAGTCATTAGCGCTGGAGTAGTTAGTTGGGGTGCTAGTAACCCCATGGAAGGGGAGCCATGATGAAAAATAATACATGCCCCACTTGATCATCATCGAAGTTGGTATTTGGGGTGACTAGTAATCCCATGAAAGGGGAACCATGACGATCACGAATATGATCCCCACTTGATCAAATCCCTTGATATGGAGAGTCAAATGGGTTAGGTGGTAGGTTCCTCATTATTTCCATGTAGGATAACATGAGGGATAGGTGGCCATGTGGATTCCACGTGTCAGTAAGGTGGCCTTTGGAATAATGAGGACCTAAGAAACTTTGGAAAGTACATAAATTTTGATCCATAACTCAGATCTAAGCATAGTTACTATCATTAGAAACATCTTGATGAGAAAAATATGATAGTTCCTTTGATAAGATATTTTGAGTTGATTAGGGAAAGGTGAAATTTTAGCACCCCGCCATCCTAAGTAAGGATTAGTGGATCAGGTATCTTACAGAGTGCTATCAGAGAAAAGTTCAAACACTAGGCCTTTATGGGTTGTAGAATATTCATAAATACTAGTATATCAAGGTCATGATGATCCTATTAGAATGATTTTCCATGCGATAATTTTTTTCTTATTATCTACATTAACTCCTCGAGGAGAAGGACTGCATATTAAAAAATTGTTTTAAAAATTCCTTACAACAAAAAATCATATCATGTTGATTTATAGAAAAAGAAGAATATTGTTTCTTTGTTGGAATGATAATTACTTCTACAAGAGTGGGAAAAAGATGACAAGCATTAATGGATGGAAATGGAAGAATATTGTTATAGCATTAAGAGTCCATAGAATGAGTGCAATGAGTTGTTGTAATGTTTCATGTAAGTCTGGGTTGTTGGAACCTTGACAATTATAATTGTTGTCTAAACCAAATACTGGAGCCTATGTCAATAAGTCATTGATGCAGGAGCATCACTCCACCTCAACACGTGCCAACTGATTATCACAATTGGTTCACATTCAAGGAAAGGAGAGGCGTCGCCCTCTAATTTTTCCTTCAAAATATAAATCATGATTAAGGAAATTAATGTTGAAAGTTTGGAAGAGCCAAGTTTTGCTTTCACACAAGATGTAAATGAGGTCATGATTAAGTGGTTGACGTTAGGAGGGATCTGCATCTGATTCAGATCATATTTCCATCATTGTAATATGCCTCATTAGTCAGGCATTTTGAATGGTGATCAAACACCACTAGCTTAAGTTTGGAGGGAAGATCATTGAGCCCCTCTTATATAAATCTTTATATTGTATTCCCAATAGAATATAGAAGGGGAAATTGTTGAGAATCGAGAATCAGTGGCAGTCCGGACTCACGCATTGTAAATTGGCATTCCACCATTAATAGAAAATAATATGTTTTCATGTTTGTCATTTTTTCTATGTGATGGATGCTTATTTCTGAATGCCATTTATGTGTGTTGTAGATGTATGTTAGGATTCATCTGCAGGGATAGATGTGTATGTTAGATGTATGATAGGGATTAATATGCAACTAAGGAGAGGATAGCACAGGTGTTGAAGATTCAATAGAAGGACATCAAGATGAGACTATCATAGAGGAGAAGGAGAAGATATTGAAGTATGCCCCAACAGAAGAGGAGCACCCAGTTGAGTCACTCACTTAGTGGGATATGGAGTTAACGGTGTTGGAGGATTGGTTGGACAGTCTAAAATGAGAAGGTGGCTTCTAGGAGATAGCCATGCCATAGGAGACATACCAACAGTATTTTTAGTAGGCTAGATTCGAACCAACACAAGAAGAGATGATAGGAGCTAGTATGTCAGAAGAGATAGATGAGAAGCAACTCAGTGGTGGATATGCTGAACTAAAGTATGCAGTAGATTGGCTAGTCTGTATCACAGGATATGAAAGCAGTGTGGGGGATCAGGCTGATATACCCTTAGAGCAGCATGGAGAGTTACAGGTGAGTAGACTRCATAATGGAAGYTATCCAGGAGAACAGCTGGAAGAATCCATAGAGGAGATAATGAGGCTGATGGTGAATTCARYATAAGAAGCTATCGACAAGGAGAAGATGGAGAGAGGAGAACCTGCATGAGCARTAGGAGAGATGCAGTAGGATCAACATCAACAAGGGAGAGGAACAGGAGGACAGMTCYARGAGAAATTTTGGGATCTAGRAGGATTTCAACAGAGCTGGGAAGCTCATGAGAAGGAGCTCATGCATTTTCATAGTCGTGGATTATGATGTAGGAGCRTCGCTCCACYTCATCATGTGCCAACTGAATAACATGATTGGTGAGCATTCAAGGAATGGAGAGGTGTTTCCCTCTCATGTTKCCTTTGAAACATAAATCGTGATTAAGGTAATTAATGCTGAAAAGTTGGAAGAGCCAAGTTTTTCTTTTGCACAAGGTGTAGATGAGGTCGTCATTAAGTGGTTGATGGTAGGAGGGATCTGTATCCGATTCGGATCAGATTTCCATCATTGTAATCTGCCTCATTAGTCAAGCATTTTGAATGGTGATTAGACACCACTAGATTAACTTTGGAGGGAAGATCGTTGAGCCCATCTTGTATAAATATTTTTATTGTATTACCAATAGAAGATAGAAGGGGAAATTGTTGAGAATCAAGACTCAGTGGAAGTCCATAATCACTCATTGTAAATTGGCATTCCACCATTAATAAAAAAAAACATATTTTCTTGTTTGTCATTTTTTCTGTGTAATGGATACTTATTTCTGAATGTCATTTATGTGTGTTGTAAATGTATGTTAGGATTCATATGCAAGGATAGAGTTATAATCCTCTATCTGTGAGTGTGATGAATTAGTTTTGGGTTCTTTAGGCTAAGTGCAAGGAGTGCACGACAAAGAGTTGAACTCTGTGATCCAATGCAAGGAGTGCATGTCTGAACTCTTTTGAGTCCGAGAATAATGTGCCAGGAGGGTACCATAATAATTCATAGACTTGAAGGGGAATTTAAAGGTTTTTGAATACCTTACAAAGAAAGTCTGCACAGGAAGAAGCGTAGCACAAATTTACCGAATATTCTGTAAGACTCTTCCAGGAGGGCATCGAGCAATTGTGAGTACACACAGAATCAACACATTTTGGAGTGTTGGAGATGTTGAGAGAACCCCAGAGTTGCTAAACACTCTGGGGATGAAATACTATTCAAATATATTTCTTTGATAAAAATTCTCCAAGTACTATCTTTCTTGGGTGCTATGATGATAGGTGATGCATAAGTTGAGGTGTTTGGTCAAATTACTCCCTACTCTAGTAGTTGTTATAACTATTTATTTACTACATCTACTTCCAAGATGGACTATATATATAACCCAATGTTTGGAAATGGTGAGTCAAGAAACAAATATATCTCATTCTCCACTTACCTCTTAGGTGAAAACCATTTAGGATCCTAAAAACAATCTCTATATGAACCCACAAAACATCCTCTATGTGATTCTTCTCCTTTTTAGTACATCCCTCCAAATATGCCTTTATTTTTACCACTTCATATTTTCGTTGATTCTCTCTTTAGAAGAGTAATACAAACTTCATACTAGAACTGATCAATTTATTATTTTGGTTACTACATACCAAAGAGATCTTGGAGATACCCTTGTGTGAATTAATAATGAAAGAGTTCCTATCATTGATAAGTTGGTATTATTTTTCTCTCCTCGTGAAGATTCCATCACTCATGTACATGTATGGGCTTACCAATAATACACCATACACATCAAGTGATACTATGTAAACCTCCACTTCACCAATATACACTACAAGGATAACACATTTTAGTGGAGGTTTTATGGAACCTCCTTGAAACAAATATCTCTTCTCTGTCTATAGCAGAGGCAAGCAACTGAAGGTTTTTGTAGAGGGATTTTTAGAGGCACACATTTAAGTTAAAAACTCATAAGCGTACACAAAATACATATGCCCATATATATATATATATATATAAGGTTGGGGAGGATGAGGTTTTTAGAAGTTCACCTATAAGGTACAAAGACATTGGTTCTCACACAATACATATGCCCAAATGATTTAACATTAAGGAACATTATTATGAACTAAAAACAAAAAATATATAGCAGAGGTAGGCATCTAGAGGTTTTAGAGGAAGATTTTTCTCTGGTGCTTTTGTTGTATTATGGCACACTGGTGCTCACATAAACATAATTCCCTAGTGCCTACAACTATAGGATGCACCGAAAGACGATAAACTAAAACAACTTACCATATTGATTTTCATTATTACACCTCATTCTGTGCTTCCAACCTCTCCAAAAAGAACTAGTGCTCACTCTCCTTCCATGAACACCCCATTTGCAGTGCTCTACAATCAATTCGATAGCTACATTAGTATATTCCAGATATTTCCAAATTTGGAAAAATGCTACAATTTTTCATTTGTTCTCTATGATGCAACCATGCATTGTTGGGAGAGAATACATCAAGTAAATGTTTTATTACCTTGTTATTTTCATTTTCATTGCAATAAAATTTTAAAGTGGCTTGAAACTTAGTTTCCTTTAGATCTTTTTTTCCCAGGAATTGTGTTTAAACGATTCATCTCGCCCCAGATGCTAGTGCATCCTGTGAAATTACATGAATCCCCACTCACAGTGTGTATAGGATGAAAAACAACATTGGCGTTGTTCATGGAATGACACCGTTAAAATGTTGAAATGTTAACATAGCAGTGTATTTTCTAGAACACCTCATAAATTTTGCGTTACAAGATAACAATGCACTAGTTAAAAAAATTCTCATGCTATAAAACAAATGGATCATCGGTGCATTCAATTAACCAATGACACTACACAGTTTTCCATATCAAACTTTTGGCCCATTGGTGCATAAAATCCCCTATAACGCATCGATGTTGTGCACTGCTAGGTACCAAGAAAAATATATAATAATTTACCATAGCGGTTCGTCTTATGGGACACCCCATCACCGATGCATTCCAAGACAAAATCACCGGTAAAAATGTACAAAAAATTAGAAAAATGGAACTTTGATGCATTCATTAACCAAAAAACACATAGATGTTGTTAACAAAGTGTCATTTGGATAGATATTTAAAATTTATCATAGTGGTGTTCTTTCTAAAACACCCCCATTATAGATGCATCATAAAAGACAACACACCACTAAAAATCCATCGGTGCTTCAAGGAACTTATAGTACCAGTTATTTGTATATAAATAATTGCACCATCTAGTTTACCAGACAAAACATTCAACAAAGAGGTGTGTTACATAGAATAAACTACACTACATATAACAAAACATATGTGAAATGGCATAGTAGGCTATCATGTTGGACGCCCCATACCCAATGTGTCTAATAACACAACGCACTGCTATGTATATATCAATGATCGACTAACAATGAAGTTTCAGTGCATTGGACTTACCGCACCACTTAGTGTTTCTTTGTTTCTAATATAGTGCACTAGTCACAGTGGGTATTAACTATTATAGTAGCACTGGTTACTTTTCCATATTTTTTTGCAAACAAAAATTATTTTAGTTTTTGAAATTACAAATTAGTTATATATGTGTTTTATAATTTCAAATTATTTTATCTCTCTCTATGTGTGTGTGTGTGTGTGTGTGTGCCTAAAAATAATTTTATGTGAATTAGATACAATGGAGACGACAAGCATAGGAGAAAAAACAACAGCAACTAGAAGAAAAACAATTTAATTCACAAACTACGTATGCAACCCTCCACAATTAAATTTTGTAGAGGTTTTACATTTTGGAGGAGAAAAAAAAGGTCACTCTTCGGTGCCTCTCACAATTTTGTGCATGGAAACGATCCTCTACCACTCCGTCAATTTTATTCCTCGTATCCCTTCCTCTGTGGGTTGCTCTACTTTCTCCAAGTTATTGTCCTTGTCATTCTTGTAGCCATAATATGAATAGACACCAATTTTCTTGTAAATCAAATAACTAAACCTCCTCTTCTTCACCTTGAGGGTGTAGATTTTAACATTGTGCAGTTAATTACTGCAAATAGATTAGTAATACAAATAGAACAGATAGAATGACACACACACACACACACATTACATAGATATTTTACCCTAGCAATACAAACCAATAAAACCAACCTATTTACAGTCGCAACTCCAATATTTTATTCATTATTTATAATGCAATATATATATATATATATATATATATATATATATGATCCCGCATAATCCATAACCCCTAATCCATTGACATGGATTAGTAAAAAAAAACAATTCCTTAACGTAAATTAGAAAACCATGTGCCAAACAATTTCTAAAAATGAATGCAAAAACCACCAAAAACATTAACCCCCTTTGCTATACTCTCTATTTTGCCACTCCTAATTGTTCTACTCTACTATGGAACAAAATACAATAACATATAATGGAACCCCTTCTCCTCCTAGTGGCTCGATATTTAAAATAGCCCAATAGCATCTAGTGATAGGTTTTTGACTTCCTCAACCCTCAATTCTGGTAGGGTTTTGAACCTTCTACAATTTTCTTGAAATACCTCACATGGATAGTGGTGCAGACCCCCAAACCCTCAGGCCGGGATCCGCACAGGATAGTTCTAAATCTGCTCCTGAGTCAAATTGACTCTTCGGTTCCTCCTCAAGGAATTCCACACACACACAATAGTGTTTTTCACAGGTCCTTATAGGTATGCCCACGTGATTAAACACAATACATCACCCTAATCTCCTGACCACAATGAAATCACATCCTACACTGAATCGGGACTTCGGGGTTTGCGATTTCGCGATTTCTGTTGTCAAGTCTCTGGCCCTTCAACTTGCCGAAACCCGAAATGGTCAACAAGGTTGGGCTCCACCTATCTGACGAGGACACACCACCTGTCCACTCCACTGTCCTCTATCTCTATCATGGACCCTTGCCACCTATTGCACAACCTTTTCAAATTTTGGGACTTGAATAATCCTTCGACTACTATTCGTTATTTCGGGCTTCCGGGTACGGGGAGTTCGAGACTCTTGATCCCAGAATGCTACCTCCTCTATTTTTCGACACCCGAAGTGCCAAAATCCAAAAACTCACGCCAAGTCTGGTCACAACCCACGACTTCGGGATTTTCACTCCACTATGCCCCAACTCCTCGTCATCAAGATCTCAGAAGTACCAAAATCCGGACTTCCAAATTTTCGAAAATTCCACTACTCACCTTCACGTTCGATGATCCAATTTGCGATTCGGGAATGTGCGAGACCAAAGGTTTTGACCTGCACTTTCACCTTCCAAACCCCAAAACACCAAAATGATCCTAACACCCCAATTGGTCATGATCAACGGTCCTCGTTGAATCTTGAAACCACCGAGATGGGTTCATCCAACTCTTCTCCACCTTGCAGCTCCTCTGGATCCTACGGCCCTCACAACTTCGTGAGTTCTCCACAGATAATTTCAACTGTCTGATTCACTCCTCCATGAATCTCTGTGAAACGAGCCAATGTTCTTTCTCTGGGACTTAACCTTCTGCACACTAGTTCGGCTCCTAGTCTTCCTTTGAACACTTCAAAGGTGTTAACCCTCCTGAGCTTTCTCTGGCAGCTCAAGTCTCCAAAGGACTCCTTCACTCCTTGCAGAAATATTTCAAATATTGTTGGGTAGTTTACCTCTTGACTTTGTGCACTTTCTGCAATAGCAGTCCTTCCTCTTTCAACCTTAGTTGATAATTTCTAAGGCCTCGACTAGCTTGCGCACACCTTGCATGGCTTATGGGCTTCACCTATACTTCTGCTAGAATGAGAACAATGGTATCCCTCCTGAGATTTCTGAGATAAAACTTAGAACCCTTGTCAACGCACTCCTTGCAGATGTTTCACTGCACTCCTNCAGATTTCCTAACTACAAATGCATACTAATGCATACTAAAGAAACACACTTTTACCTAACGACATATTAGACCAAGTAGATCTTAACTAACTCCTAAGTGACTAAATATCCTAACATTGAACTTTGCAATCGCTCCTTAATTAGGTTGTGAAGCTCCTTGATTGCTTCTACAAAGTCCTCTATACTAGCACTTCTGAATTCATTTTGCTCCGAATCTTTCAATTCAGAAACTCCCCTTGGTTGCATTCCATATACTATTTGGAATGGACTCTGCCCTGTGCTTATGTTAAGCGAATCATTATAAGTGAAATTCGTGTATGGTAGAATGTGATCCCACTGACTGTGGTGTTTAGTCACTAAGCTTCTTAACAAATCTCCCAACCTTCTGTTCACCACCTCTGTCTGTCCATCCATTTGAGGATGATATGATGAGATAAAAGACAAACTTGTCCCCAGCTTTTTCCATAAGGTCCTCTAGAAATGCCCTATGAACTTGGTATCTCGATCATAAACGATACTCCTTGGAAAGTCGTGAAGTTTGACGTCTTCCTTGGAAAACAGGCTCGCAATATGAGTTACGTCATTGGTTTTCTGGCATGGTATGAAATGTGCCATCTTTGAAAATATGTCGACTACCAAAAAGATTGAATCACATCCTCTTTCTATTCTTGGCAGTCCCAATATAAAATCCATGCTCACTGCATCCCATGGCCTTTCTGGCATGGGTAATGGTTGATATAACCCTGTGTTCTACCTTTTTCCTTTAGTGTGCTGACAAATCCTGCATCTGTCCACAAATTTCTTAACATATGTCCTCATCCCTGGAAATAAATATGAGCCATTCAACTATGAGAACATTTTATCATGACCAAAGTGTCTGGCCAATCCTCCACTATGTTTTTCCTTCAACAGGTTCTCCCTCATGGAGAATTTTGGAATACATAACTGATTTCCCCGAAATAATAACCCATCCTGGATCATATACTTGGTCCATTGGCTTCTGTCCTTGAGAACTGGATTCTCAGATGCCTCATATGCCTCCTTAAAATATGGGTCATTCCTATACATTTCTTTGAGGTTATCAAAACCCAAAGTCTTGACTCTGAATTCCTGCATAAGAAAACATTTCCTGCTCAAAGCATCATCAACTTTGTTAGCAGTTCCAGAAATATGCTTAATCACAAAAGTAAAATTCTGCATGAATTCAACCCATTTAACATTTTTTTGGTTCAATTTCTCCTGTTGAGTCACGAATTGTAAAGCATGATTATCACTGTACAAAACAAACTCTTTAGGAACCAAATAATGTCTCCATTTCTTCAGTGCTTGTATGACTGCATAAAATTCTTTGTCATATGTTGAGTACTTGATCTTTGCTTCATTCAGTTTTTCACTGAAATATGCGATCGGCCTGTCGTCTTGTCTCAAGACCACTCCAATTGCAAATCCACTCACGTCACACTTGACCTAGAATGTCTTGCTAAAATCTGGCAAAACCAGAATTGGTTGCTCCGTGATATTCTTCTTCAGCAGGTTGAAACTCTTCTCTGCTTCTTCTATCCAGTGAAAAGATTTATGTCTTTTCTTCACTGTATCCATCATTGGTGCGCTAATTCCACTAAAGTTTCGAATGAATTTCCTGTAGAAAATTGCCAAACCATGGAAGCTTCGTACTTCAAACACACTCTTCGGCAATGGCCAATTCTTAATTGCATCTACTTTTTCTGGATCCATCTTCAGCTCATTTGCAGAGATAACAAAACCCAAATAAATGAGTTATGTCCTCATAAATGATGATTTGTTCATATTTATCAACAATTTCTCTTATTGTAATCTCTTCATTACTGCAGCTAAATGTCTCAAGTGTCCTGCTTCTGTCTTGTTGAAGATTAGTATATCATCAAGATATATGATGACGAATTTCCCAATGAAATCCTTTAGGACTTCGTTCATCAATCTCATGAAAGTACTGGGTGCATTTGTTAATCCAAATGGCATGAAAAGGCATTCATACA
>SNQJ01S0097126.1:28049-48606 GCA_010110895.2 Picea sitchensis
CTATGTTTTTCCTTCAACAGGTTCTCCTTCATGGACCATTTTGGAATACATAGTTGATTGCCCCTGAATAACAATCCATCTTGGATCATATATTCAGTCCATTAGTTTCTGTCCCTAAGAATTGGATTCTTAGACGCCTCATATGCTTCCTTAAAATCTGGGCCATCCTTGTACATTTCTTTGAGGTTATCAAAACCCAAAGTTTTGACTTTGAATTCCAGCATAAGAAAACATTTCATGCTCAAAGCATCAACAACTTTGTTAGCAGTTCCAGAAATATGCTTAGTCACAAAAGTAAAATTCTGCATCAATTCAACCCATTTAACATGTTTTTGGTTCAACTTCTCCTGTTGAGTCACGAGTTGTAAAGAATTATTATCACTGTACAAAGAAAACTCTTTAGGAACCAAATAATGTCTCCATTTCTTCAGTGCTTGTACGACTGAATAAAATTCGTTGTCATATGTTGAGTACTTAACTTTTGCTTCATTCAGTTTTTCACTGAAGTATGCGATCGGCCTGTCGTCTTGTCTCAAGACCGCTCCAATTGCAAATCCACTCACGTCACACTTGACCTAGAATGTCTTGCTAAAATCTGGGAAAACCAGAATTGGTTGCTCCATGATCTTCTTCTTCAGTAGATTGAAACTCTTCTCTGCTTCCTCTGTCTAGTGAAAATATTTGTGTCTTTTCTTCATCGTATCCATCATTGGTGTGCTAATCCCACTAAAATTTTTGATGAATTTCCAGTAGAAACTAGCCAAACCATGGAAGCTTCGAATTCAAACACATTCTTCGGTGATGGCCAATTCTTAATTGCATTTACCTTTTCGGGATCCATCTTCAACTCATTCACAGAGATAAGAAAACCCAAATAAATGAGTTTTTTCCTCATAAATGATGATTTCTTCATATCAATCAACAATTTCTCTTGTTGTAACCTCTTCATTACTGCAGCTAAATGATTTAAATGCTCTACTTCTGTTTTGCTGAAAATTAATATATCATCAAGATATACAATGACGAATTTCCCTATGAAATCCTTCAGGACTTCATTCATCAATCTCATGAAAGAACTGTGTGCATTTGTTAAACCAAATGGAATGACAATTCATTCATATAGCCCCTCATTCATCTTGAATGTTGTCTTCCATTCATCACCTTCCCTCATTCGAATATGATGATACCCGCTTTTCAAATCATTTTTTGAAAAAAATCTTGCTCCACTCAAGCAATCCATCAAGTCATCCATCCTTGGCAATGGAAATCTGTATCTGATGGTAATCTTATTGATTTCCCTTGAGTATGTACACATTCTCCAGCCTCCATCTTTCTTTGGGCCGAGTACTGTCAGAACAACGCATGGACTCAAGCTTTCTCTAATCAATCCTTTGTCTATTAAATCCTGGACCTGTCTATTGACTTCCTCATTATCCTACGGCATCAATTTGTATGCTACTTTGTTTGGTAAACTGTCTCCATGTATATGCTCAATGTGATGGCTTATACTCCTGATCGGTGGCAACAAACAGGGTAGTTCGTCCACTACTATATCAGCGAACTCTTCCAACAACTTATGGATTTCCTCTGGTAAATCATCCACTCTTGTACTGGTCAAAACAATTCTAGGCTTCCTGACCACAATGAATTGTGTGTCTTCCTTCTTCTTAACTTCATTAATAAGTTCCTTCCCACTCATGAGAAGTACAACGTTGCTCATTTATGTTTTCACCTCTTTATCCTTAATCAACAGTAACATGTGAGTCCTACCATTCTTCTCCAGGGTGTACGTGTTCTTTTTCCCATCATGAATCACGTTCCTATCATATTGCCATGGTATACCCAACAATAGATGACAAACATCCATGGGAATGACATCACATAATATTTCATCCTTATATCCTCCTATTTTAAATTCAACTAAACACTGTTTAGTGACATTTACCTGATGTCCTTTTTGTAGCCATGAAACTCTGTATGAGCTTGGATGTACAACAGTCTCCAGCTCCATCTTTTCTACCATCTCTATAGATACGAGATTGTCTGTGCTACTGCTATCCACTATGACTTTGCATACCCTATCTTTGGTTTTGCAAGAAGTCTGAAACATACTGTTTCTTTGGGCTAGGTTCTCTACCTCCTTCTCTGGCGTTAAGAGAACTTTCATCATCATCAAGGATCTTCCACCCTCAGCATCTTCTACCTCAACATTCCGTCCTTGAGCTTCAGAAATGTGAGTTTCACCACCTTCTTTCTTCCTATCTTGACACTCACAAGATTTATGTTCGATCTTTCCACAGACAAAGCATTTTACTTAACCGCCCCTACCTTTTCCTCTTCCTCTAGCTCAAGGAAAAGTATTTCTATCGGCATAATGCCCTCTCTGTGAGCTTCCTCCTCTCTCATGTTGAGTTTAAGTTTTCTTCCCTTCTTCTTTAGGTTTCTGAGTCTTATCTTAGGAAATTGTTTTTCCTCTGCCTTGACTTCTAACTCGGCCTCTTTGACCTTACATTCGACTCAGCTTCTCTTCAACTTTCAGAGCTATCTAATAAGAATCTTCTACAGTCCGAATGATCATCATGCTCATATCATCTTGAATGTCATACCGCAGACCATTCATGTATCTGGAAACCTTTTCATCATCACTTTCCCGATGACCTGCTCTGATGTTTATCTTGTAGAATTCTTCAGTGTATTCTTTCACTGACATCAGCTTCTGTCTCAAATTTTGCATCCTTCGAAAAAGAGTGATTTGATAATCCTTGGGTATAAATTTGGCTTTCATCTTTGCAACCATTTTATCCCATCTTTCGATTTTCTTCTTGCCTTTGCAACGTCTGTCAGCCTCCAGTTCATCCCACCATAGTGCTGCATGCCCTTTAAGTCTAGTAATGGCATGTTTGACTTTCTTGTCTTCCTCGACATCCTCATAGTCGAAGTATTTATCTAGAGCTCTAATCCATTATAGAAGCTCTTCAACATCCAGGTTTCCCTCATACATTGGAATGTCCATTTTTTCTCTGGCACCTATCCTTGCAACAACCGTGAATAGGCATTCATCCGCAGCATCTTCGACTACAACTTCTTCTCCTTCGTTTCCAGCTTCATTTTCACTGTCAGCCTCACTGATATCCCCAGCGTCAACTATGTGCCTCTGTGTTGTCTCCATGGAATCAAGCCTGGCATGTAATTCATGCATTTCTCTTTCCATGGTTGGATCAGGCATTGGCATTGTCCTGTCTCTTCTTCTCGGCGACATGGCTGTAAAATGTTCCTCTTTTCTCTTCTACAGAAAGAAAAGAACTTGTTTTGAGATTTGATACCAGTTGGTGTGTATCAGAGTACTCTTCTTCCTCCTGCTTCCTCTACCTACAATATACAAATAGAGTCAAGCTCTGATACCACTTGGTGCAGACCCTCGAACCCTTGGGCTGAGATCTGTGTAGGATCGTTCTAAATCTGCCCCTGAGTCAAATTGACTCTTCAGTTCCTCCTCAAGGAATTCCATACACACACAACAATGTTTTTCATAGGTCCTTATAGGTATGACTACGTGATTAAACACAATACATCACCCTGATCTCCTGACCACAATGAAATCGTGCCCTTTGTCGAATCGGGACTTCGGGGTTCGCGATTTCACGATTTCTGTTGTCGAGTCTCCGACTCTTCAACCTACTGAAACCCGAAACGGTCAACAAGGTTGGGCTCCACCTATTTGACGAGGACACACCACATGTCCACTCCACTTTCCTCTATCTCTGTCGTGGACCCTTGCCACCTATCGCACAAGCTTTCCAAATTTTGGGACTTGAATAAGCCTTCGACTATCGTTCGTTATTTCGGGCTTTCGGGTACCAGGAGTTCGAGACTCTCGATCCCATAACACTACCTCCTCTGTTTTCTGACACCCGAAGTGTCAAAATCGTGAAATTCATGCCAAGTCCAGTCACAACCCACAACTTCAGGATTTTCACTCCACTATGCCCCGACTCCTTGTCGTCAGGACCTCCGAAGTACTGAAATCTGGATTTCTGAATTTCCAAAAATTCCACTACTCACCTTCACGTGCGATGATCCAATTCATGATTCAAGAATGTACGAGACCAAAGGTTTTGATCTGCACTTTCACCTTCCAAACCCCGAAACTTTGAAATGATATTGACACCACAATTGGTCACGATCAACGGTCCTCGTTGAATCTTGAAACCACCAAGATGGGTTCATCCAACTCTTATCCACGTTGCAGCTCCTTTGGATCCTATGGCCCTCACAACTTCATGAGTTCTCCATGGATAATTTCAATCGTCCATTTCACTCCTCCATGAATCTCTATGAAACGAGCCAATGTTCTTTCTCTAGGACTTAACCTTCTACACGCTAGTTCGAATCCTTGTCTTCCTTTGAACACTTCAAAGGCGTTAACCCTCCTGAGATTTCTTTGGCAACTCAAGTCTCCAAAGGACTCCTGCATGGACTCCTTGCAGAAATCTTTCAAATACTCCTAGGTATTTGATCTCTCGACTTTGTGCACTTTTTGCAACAATGGTCCTTCCTCTTTCAACCTTAGTTGATAATTTCTAAGGCCTCGACTAGCCTGTGCACACCTTTCACGGATTCTGGGCTTCGCCTATACTTCTGCTGGAATGAGAACAATGGTATCCCTCCTGATCTTTCTGAGATAAAACTCAGAACCCTTGTCAACGCACTCCTTGCAGATGTTTCACTGCACTCCTTGCAGGAACTCTCTCTCTTAGGAAGAGAAACAATTGAAACTCCTTCTTCTCTCTCAGACTTCATACATTCAACATGAAATCATACATTTAACATAGAGTAACAAAAAATGCATAACAACAAGAATAAAACAACTGTAGGCATACCATTCAACATATGTAAGCAATGAACATCATAACACCATGAATCTGATTCAAAGCTTCATATACTAATTCAAAGCTATTGTACATGGGTTCTCCTTTCCAGTTCTCTGTTACAGCTCTCTCCTTCTTCTCTATCCTAATGATACGACAATACAATGGTACAAAGGCGAGGGTGTCTATATCCGTTTTCCCTCCTACTCTCTAAGCTGTCTAATCTATAATTCAAATCTACCTACTTCCATTAACTACGCATAAATGCCTCTACATACTATAGACAAGAGAAACCCTCAAATTATGCTCACAATATCTTGACATAAATGTAAGTATGCTTCTAGCTATTACATTAATATCCGCTCTTTAATTTTCAAAAACATTTCAAAACGTGTAAAATATGTGTTGCGCTCCTCCAGTTGTCTTCTTCCTTCATGCTCGCTTGGCTAGCTACTTACGATGCTCTTGCATCAGATAGCCCCATATGCATGAGTAATGGGGGATGACATTCCATACTCTCATACCATGGTGTTCAACACGATAGGTTAACTTGAAAGAGGCATAATGTTTATATACGAACTCTAATTGATGCACGGTTTGCACCGTTGGAAAGGTCTCGTAGTGTAAAACATCTTCAAGGGGATGTGTGCAATTTTTGTACATCAAAATCTTATAAAATATCATTTAATGCCTCAAAATATCTCTTGAAGGTTCCAAACCCCAATTTTCCAAACTGGGACCTACTACTAAAATGACCCTACAAGATGATTCCTCCAATTTTTTCCACTTTGAAAGAATTGAGATAGATGAAAAATAATATAATGATCCAATCCAGATCATAGGAGGTTTATTAAGGGATTTTACAAGATCGTTCATCCCAATACCTCATTGTAGAGAAAATAGATGAATTTTTTATGGTTAGCAAAATGTGAGGTCAGCTTTCAAAAGCTGAAACACCTCTTGACCAATGCCCTTGTCTGAAAGACCTCAAACCCTCTTGTCTGAAAGACCACAATATGCATTGATTCTTTCAAGGAAGGAATTGGTGGAGTTCATATTGTAGGAGGAACATGTGATTTTGTATGAATCAAGGAAGATAAATGAGTATGAATAGTGGTATGCTACTCATGAATTAGATATTGCAACCATGGTGCATGTGTTACAAAATTGAAGACATTACCTTCTTGGGAGGATATTTTTCTTGATTATGGATCATTATGGACTGAAATCCCTTCTTGATCAACCACAGTTGAATTCCAGATAGGCCAGGTGGATATCACTAATTAGTGAGTTTGATTTCGATATAAAATATATAAAGGGAAAATAAAACTGAGTGGTAGATGCATTCAACCAAAGTGTGCAGATAGTACACCTAGAAACAACAAGTATGTGTGAGTCTGACATTAAAAAAAGAAACATAATTCTCTTGCATGGTGATAAGCATTTCAATTTGGTAAAAAACAATTTTCACCATGAGCCAAACATGAAGAAGTTTGAGGAATACCAACTTTTAGTAGATGAGTTGTTTGTGTATAACATGTTGTATGTACCTGATTCAATAGAGTTGAAACACCTCATTATGGATGAGTTCCATAAGATACCTTATGTGGGAGATATTGGATATAAGGAAATGATAACAACAATAAGGAAACTACATTATTATCCAGGAATAAAAAAGGACATTGTAGAGTATATTACAAAGTTCCTAGAGTTTCAATGGGTCAAAGTTGAACATAAGTACCCTGGAAGATTCTTGCAACCATACAAAAATTCCTGAATGGAAGTAGGCGACTATCTCCATGTAATTCATCATAGGATTTCCAATAATAGTTATGCAACATGATACAATCATTCTAGTGGTGGATAAGTTGAGCGAGGCAGCTCATTTCATTCCAATTAAGTTCACTTTTAAATATATAGATGTTGTTAATGTCATTATGAAGGAAATTTTCAGGTTGCATGGTATGCCCATGACCATTATTTTAGATATAGATTAGAAATTCACATCTAATTTATGGAAAGGATTGTTTGTGGGATTTGGAGTGAAACTAGCATTCAACACATCTTACCATCCTCAAACATATGGATATACCGAGAGGGTAAATAGAGCGTTGGAAGATATGTTAAGGATGCATGTCATGCATCATCCCAAACAATGAGAAGACTATCTACCTTTGGTAAATTTTTCCTACAACAATGTGTTATCACACTAAGTTTCCTTGGGTCTTTTATCCCTTAGGTTTAAATTTGTTTTGGCATTTAGACTTCAATTTTTCTTAATTTTCCTTTGTGTGATTTACTTAGGTTATCTTGAACAAATAAAGACTTGATTTTTTGGCTCATTTTTGGCCCTCATATAGATTTTAAGCCTAGGTCCATTTCATGGCTTATGGTTTTGACTCATCCCATGAACTTCATGACTTGACACCAAACATAACCTATCCCATGACCTTCATGACTTGACATATCACTCTTTTTAATCATACCTTTCATCCTAGTCATGTTGTCCCTATGTTATAGCAAGATTTGCCTCACCATTTTTATCTTGCATAGAGGCCCTTTTTCCATTTCCCTATGCAGACTTGTCATCCATTTTTGATGAATCCAGAGAAAAAATACAATTTTTCCCACATATATGTGCCCTATTTACTATACAACATCCGTATACATAGGCTGCTCCACTACAGCCCACGTACATTGGTATTTGTGCCAAAAAATAGAAAAATTAAGTCAGGTTTCCATGTCACGATAGGAGACCTCCGATCCTTGGCCTTCCATATACTAGAAACATTCCGAATCAGCCCTTCAGTTGGATTTTGAAGGCTATAAGAGCACAATTATGAGCTATGGAAAAGAGGAGAAAGCATTGAACTTTGAGAGCAAAGTTACTCTGGAGAAATTACTTCATATTGAGTCTACATCCCTTTGTCCCTCAAGTCTGAACATAATGTTCATCCCCCAAGCTCTTTCCCTATTGTTGAGAGAACCTCATTATCTCTTTTCTATGAGATTTCCTTTGGTGGAGGATTGAAGTGGTGGAGGCCTAATTGGAAGGAACTTGGTTTCTTGGTTTCAAACCGTGCCGACACAAAAGTTTGTAATGTTTTTTCTTCTGCTGATCATTTATTAATAGAAATACTCCTTTCCTGTCCAATTAGTATCGTGCAAATATACGATTATTATCCATGGGATTATTTGTAATGTTAATTAATGGATTATGTTATCTAATGTGCTAACCCCTTTATATTATCAATATATACTTTCTCTACTTGTTTGTTGAGAACTTGTTGCAGGTATAAAGCTTTGGGTCAAAGTACTCAACAATGGAACATCATCAAATGTTCGAACGAGGTAGGCTTCTTCCTTATCTCGCTTTAAAATTGGTTTATATAACATATGTTGGAATTGAGTAGATTTCTGGAGTCATACCTATCTGTTGTGGTTTACCTTGGCCATAGAGATTTTTTCCCTTGTAACACCCTATGTTCGATTAAAGGTGGTCAAATCATCCTTTTGAAAAAGAGCGTTGCCAACTCACTAGGAGTTTCTATAGCGCACTCCTTGTCCTTTATTCCTTTCCATGATTCATCATCATTTCGCTGAGGTCATGTTCTACCTTGTTTTAATCATCATGGTTCATTAAAAGATGTATTCACAGATTTGCTTTGAATTAGTTTTCTAACGTTTTAAAATATTTGAATGTTCTCAAACTCAATGTTGTTGAAAATGCTAGTTCAGAACAGTTGTAGACAACACTATGGGATCAACTCCTAAGGTGGATTTGGAAGTTGAGGTGTTCATGGTGATATCCAAAATATTTGTAGAGCCTTAACTTGTCATTACTCCTCTAGGTATTTCATGATCCCACTCCATTGCATAGAGAATTCGTGTGATAGTAGTTGCCTGTGTTTTGGTAGCGACCATCTCTACAAATCCATCCCTCCTTCATTCCTCTCCATCCATATTTTCCCTCCCACATACTTGCAACCATTGTCACATATTTTTCATTTATCAAGACACCAATTCATCTTTCTCCTGAGTATTGAGTTCCCGTGCAAACACTTATTCCTTGTGTGCGCACTTCGCTACCAAAAATGTGTTGTTGAAACCTCGCTACATTTCCCATGTTCTCTCTACTTTTTGGATGGGAGTGTTATTTTCCAGGTATTCAAAGACCATTGCAGCAATTTTCCTTTCAGTATATTGTCATTCTTCAATTTTAGATCTACATACAATAAGGGGAGGGAAAATTTCATTTCTTTCCTTTCAAAAGCCATCAAAATAGTGTTATGTCAAAACAAGGTGATTTAGAGGAGAATCGTAGGGAAGAGAAACCATTATTTACTATCATTATCCAATTGAAGTCTACCTCTTTTTTATCCCTTATCCTTCACTATACCATAACCTGGGATCCCTTGTCTTTACTCATGGAGACACCTCAGAAGAAGAAGTTTCACAAGGGAGGAACTGTGGTTAGAACTGAACCCTCAGATATGCACCTTTTTTATGCAGAGACAATGGTTAGGGAAGTTTTCTAGAGGGTGGGTTGCCTCTCTTTTTTCCAAAACATGCAGAGGGGACACCCTGAAGTGGCAAGGCAATTTTCCTTACATTTTGATGCCCTTAATAATAAGGTAGGAGATATGGAGTTTGAGGTGTTTGAAGCCTCAATTGCACCAGCCACATGGATTCCTAACACTGGGGAGAGATGGTTTAAATCCATGACTTTAAATGCTGCCTTCTCTAAGGACTTCATCAAACCAGATTATTAGACTAAAAAATTGTCCAAGGGAGTGCCTAGAAGTCATTTAGTTGAATATTTTGACAAGATGTTGAAGATCATCCAGAGATACTCGACATGTGAGGGAAGGTTTATTATGTTATAAAAATACCAGATAAGGCTTCTGCTTCATTTTACTAGTAAATATGAAATGAATATCCCTTTCTACTTATTAAGGAGCATGGGGAAAATGTTTGATAGAGTTCAAGCCAAATCCAAGGCTCTGGACACTAGTGTCTTTCACTCTAGATTGATCAGAATGTTGGTTTTGGAAGAATTGAAGAAGAGGAACATCCCTTGGGAAAAATTCAATGTTTCTGCTCACATGAAGTTGGACATAGCTTCAAATTCTCATTCAAAGACGAAAAGTCCTTTGCCATCTACTAGTGATGCTCTAGCAGGAAAAATCAAGAAAAGAAAGAGTATATCCATTGCTCAATACAAAAAAGTTATTAAGGAAGTTGAAGAAGCAAAGAGGGAGACTTATCACTCTCCATAGAGAGACTTTTCACCTCCTCTTGCACTAGAATTGGAAGACATGCCCTCATCCATTAAACATATGAACAATAAGGGAAGAAAATTTCATTTCTCTTCACTTTCTCCAACAGCTAGCACGAAGGTCAGGAAGCCATTTACTAGATCATCATCCCTCAAGGAGGTTGTTGAAGTACAAGTCCTACCCAAGGTTTCTAATCTAAAGAAAAAGAAAGACAAAGGAAAAGGCATTGAGAAGCCTATGGAGGTGATAGAGAGAGCCCTTGTAAAGCAGAAAGATGAAAGTGAAGCCATGAATAAGCCTATTTAGGTGATTAACATCATCACTCTACCTAGAAATCACACCTTCAAAATATTGATTAGAAAGCTTAGGGAGGCTAGGAAGGAGGTTGCTTGTTTGAAGGAAGAAGGTTTATCTGAAAGAATCAAGATGAAGGAGCTTACAGATATGTACAATAACACCCTTTATATGGAAAGATCTGCAAAAATAAGAGCCCTTCCTCTCCATAAGAAACTCAAGAACCTTTATAGGCAAAACAAAGGCTTTCAGTCTCAAAATAGAAAACTCAAGGCATAACTGCAACACTTCAAGGATGAAGTGGCTCAGAGGAATTTGAATGTGTTGGTTGAAGCTCCCATTGAAAGAGAGGAACCATTAGTGAAGAAAAGCATAGCTACAGTCAAGAATACCACCCCTGCAAAATAAAAACATGTTGTTGTGTTAGAAGGAAGCCCCCCTTCCACAAGGAGGAGTGCTAGGTCGATGAAATGATTGGGGGGATATAAGCTCCATTGTTTAKAATGGTATATTTTTGCAAGAGTAAGTGATAAAGGATGAATAATTTTTTTCCACTTATACAGGCATATACATGCTTCTAACCTATTAGCTCAAGGTTCTTGATTAGTCTCATCACACAGAAGAGMATAAACATTTTGTAGCGCCGTGGCACTGCAGAATCATCTATATAGCATGTCCTRCCATTTTTMTACCTAAAGTGCTATGAAATATCCTAATAGAAGTACACAGGAACRCTACCAAATATCCTAAGTTGTGTAATTGTGAGGCTACCAAATTCGTAGGGTTGTGTCATAGTGGTGATACCAATTTTTTTTTGATGAYGGGCGCTACCAATTCTRYAGGACTAGTTCAATGATGGAGCTACCAATTCCATAGAGATATATAGGCTTGGAGATACCGAATTGCACACATAGATACATAGGCTCRGTGCTACCAATTTTGTGGGCCTATTTCTATAGCGGGAAAMCCCCCCTATGGACTACACTAGGGTTCGACATGTAGGCAAATCTAATCGTCTAAAAGTTTCCTACCTTTATAAMTACCCCAAACATACCCCAAATTCATACATGAAAGACAAAGTGAAAATATCATGTAACTTTACCTTTTACTCCATGTCCGGTGTCGATGCTCTCATGTTCGATAGTTCYGCTGACTGCAAGCCTCCTCCCAAGGCTGACCTGCATTCAGAAATAGATAAACAAAGAAATACAAACATGTATCTCATATATAAATCATGGGTTAGATGTTATAATGAAACATAAACTGAATACAATCATTTGACACAACATATTTTGAGACAAAAAAAGTATTTCTTTTATTGATATCACAATGTTTACTTACAACAAAGGTCGACAACTACTCCACAAACCTTGTCTGAGCTCCTCTTCACCAAGTTCGAACTGCACTTCCATGGATCTTTCTCCTCTCAAAATTTTTCTAGGGAAATGGAATAGGCTTATGATGGAGGAAAAATGCAAGAATGGGAAATTCTGATGCAAATCTCACAAGGTGGCTGCAACTATTTGGGGCAAGGAGGGCATGTGAAACAGGCAGAGTTTCATTGTTCTTGTGTTTTTCCTTGGAATGAGACCCCAAAAAATCCTTTTATATGACAAAAGGATGGTTATTCAGTTGGGTGATGAGTTATAGGCAGTGGATCAATTGGGAAACTACCCAACAACGCATAATCTCAACGAATTCCTTGCAACTTTTGTGGGTATACGCGGGTTGTAATGGTGCAACTAGTGTATGTACATGGGCTGTAGTGATGCAACAAGTGTGTGTACATAGGCAGTAGTGGTGCAAGGCATGTACATATTCAAAAATAGTGTTTTTAAGAAGAGCTTCTTAGTGATGGCTTGAAAAAAATAGCAAGTAAGAGGGCCAAATGCCAGGTATGCTTGTATAGAGAAATTTAGGGTTATAACAGATGCCCCCTAATGTGAGAGGTCAGAAGAGCATCTGATGGATGAAATACATTACAAAATATTCACCAATGTACGAAGTGAGTGAGCCCGGGACCGGAGTTCGAGAGGTTCCATCTGCAAAAATAACCATTGTCTCACCGAGGCACGCATACCCATGCTCAGGATGAAATAAATCATGGCTACCAATCAAATACACTGCAGATCCATGTCATATAACTATATAAAGTGTATTCGGGAGAAATACACAATATATCTACATCTCAAAATCAAATATATACATGTATAGTATCCATCTTCAAGAAGCCAATGACACCTGATGGTTGGAGATGAGGCCTTCAGAGTTCGAGAAACAACTTCAAGATCTTCAAACTTTGGTAGGAGTGTAATGTGAGTGTACGACTTCACTACCCAAAGGTCTTCGATGACTTATCGGGGAACAAACAAGAGGATCTCGGTGATCAAGCAAAGAACTTCATTGATTTCTAACAAGGACTTTATTGGACTTTCGGGATGGCCAGGCATGAGGTCAAGAGACAAATTGTAGAAATGCCAACACAGGTTGGGTAAAAATTCCCTTAGACAATAGCATAATAGATGATCAGATAGTTTAGGGATGATTTTAAGGATGGAAATTTATTTTAAAATGTAGAAACCTTGGCGAATATTACTAATCCTTCATATACCAACTATAAATGTTTGGCAATATTTTTGTAAAAATATTCAAATTTCTAAGGATTTTATGTAGTTTATATAAAATTTTGGTGATTTTTAAGGTAAAATATTTTTTTCCTTTAGAATTTGGGTGAATCATTTTTATAAAAGAAAATATGTTTTTGGGAAAAACCATGGAAAATTAGCCCATGAGCAAAAATTTTCCCCTAAAATCATCCTTGATTCAGACTTAGGCAGCATGACATTGACATAAGTCTACGATGTAGGAGGCAACACAAACTCTCCATGTGTTTGGAAGGATAAACAAATAGAGGACGACACAACTCTATGTATCAAGAACAACTTTCTAAGGTCATATTAAATCCAAAATCTTGACGAACAAACGAAAGGATGTGCTTTTTCCAAGGGTGACTCATTGTGTTGCCGTAAAAATAAAATATATTTCCCATCCTCTTTTCGGAGTATTTTTTATTTTTTTGTCTTTTTCAATATTTTTAAAGAGCTTGAAAAATAATAAAAGAATGATACATTACAAAGGAGGAACAAGTGTCACGAGCATACTAGTTCCAAGTGGAAGGAACATACAAATTCTCATAGAAAGGAGACATGTGCAGGGAAAGGACACTTAGGGAAAATTCCTCCATGGGTCAAGGTGTCAAGACACAGAGGCAAAGTGATACAAGGCTTGTGTATAAGGCATGCTTCAAAGGTTCAGTTGAGAGAAACATGGAGTCGACATTAGGCCAATGATGCAAAGATGAAAATGTGATTAATAAGACACAATGAAACCCCCTTCAATGTATATTTCATGAGCCCAGAGAAGGTAAGCTCGATAGTTTTTTCATGTTTAGAGAGTCTGAAAAACGTAAAAGAAGACTTTGTCGGGGTACCTTTTTTGAAGGTAGTCTAGTCAATTCAAAAAAGGGGTAAACTAGCACCAAAAATACATCCATTCAAAACCATTTTAATGAGTGTGACAAAGACAAGATCACTCGACAATATTTTCAATTTTAAGGAGTTTGAAAAAAGCTTAACTATGGACTCACATCCTTTTTCTAGATTTAGTCCCCTTAGTGCAAAAAAGTATAAACTTTACTTAGGAGAACTCTCTCGGAGAGATGAATATCCCAAGGTGTACCTTTTTCCTCCCTAATATACAAGCTGAAAAAAGGGGTAAACTCATGCCAGTAGATGTTTTTGTGGACCAACTTAACGAGTGTGAAAGAACAAGGTCACTCGGTGATCTTTTCAATTTTAAGGATTCTGAAAAGAGATTAATTATGGAATCCATAGGGGATGTTCTTTTGGACCAGTTTAACGAGTGTGAAGGAACATGGTCACTCGACAATCTTTTCAATTTTAGGGAGTCTAAAAAATTCTTAACTATGGACTCCGTGCAGGTTCCTTTTTCGTAAACTTAGTCCCTCAAGACTGAAAAAGGGTTAAAATTATACCTAAGAATACTCTTCTAGAGAAACAAAGTTCCTAGAGTATACCTTTGTTCGTACAATTGACCATCTAGAATAAAAAGGGGGTAAACTACCGCCGGACAGACATGCCTTCAAATTTTAGTTTGGTGAGCATGAAGGACAACAAGATCGCTGGAAAATATTTTCATGTTTAAAGAGTCTGAAAAGGGCTTAAAAGAAGACTTTTGGGAGTCCCGAGGGTGAGGCCGAGAGTGATGACATACCAGACATATGAGGCTCAATCTTGTAATCAAGACAGGACTAACAAGCACTCCCAATCCTAAAGTCATTATTGATGGCATGGATGCCAAAATGCAGCCAAGATCTACATAGGGAATCTATGTAAAGGTAGTCTCTACCATTTTACCATGACACTTCTAAATCAACAATGATGGTGTTGTACCATATTTGGGTGGGATTGACCCTATGGAAAAGAGAAAAAGACAACTATATGTAGAAAGTGGAGGTGGAATCCTAAGCTTAAATGCAAGAAGTTGGAAAAAATGACTTTTACCAAAGGACGTTTAAAAGTGGACCATCTCCAAAAAAAATTCCAAACCAAAAGTGAAGTGTATCGTAACATCCAATGAGAAACTCAAGAACCATACTAGATGATTTTCAAGCCAGAAAAAATGACAAAAGAGTTAAAAAAAGTGGCAAAAAAGGCCAAAAAATTCTATAAATAGAAGTTGACAGCTCATTGTCACCATTGCAAATTGAGAATTAACCAAAAAGCTAAAATTACCCCTTTGCTAAAAGAGTTGATTCCGGGAGATTCAGAGGACGAAACGAACTTCCGCTCAGACCAAGTACAAATCAACCCCTCTTGCATTTCAATACTTCCTTTATGCATTTATTTTATCTTTTTGGGGGGTGCGCCCTCCTAAAAAAGGGAGGCCCTATGTGTATGCGCGATGTCCAAGGACAACCTGCATATGCATGTGGGAAGAAAACAATCTTCTCTTGTACATACGTGACTGTGTCCAATACAACCCGCGTACACCCTCAATAACATGGAAAAAAAGAAAAACAAGAGTTAACTCTCCCTTTGAACTTGTCATTTGACAGGATGTGTATCCACTGGAGAGAGAGGGAGCATGAAGACAATGATATTTTGGTCGAAGAGGACCCTATTGTTGTCGCTGCATTGAAAAAATGTGGGTTATGGAAGTTCTTTCGATCTCAACTCATGAGGGAACAACCCAGGTTGTTGAATGCCTTGGTAGACTATTGGCACCCCAACGGTGAGGTGTTTATGATCGAGGGGCAGTCGTTGACTCCAATGACTGAAGACATTTACTTTCTGACTGACCTCTCGAGGAGAGGGGAACCAATCAAATTGTGTTCTTTTCCCCTCGGGTCTCATAACATCGCTGAGACGATTAGACTACATTGCAAGGCTGACACTGAGAAAGTAGGTTCTCAGGTGCCAATCCACAAGATCACCAACCTAACAATAAACGAATGGGTGATTTTAAGGATGGAAATTTATTTTAAAATGTTGACACCTTGGTGAATGTTACTAATCCTTCATATGCCAACTATAAATGTTTGGCGACATTTTTGTAAAAATGTTCAAATTTATAAGGATTTTGTATAGTTTGTATAAAATTTTGGCGATTTTTAAGTTAAAATAATTTTATCCTATAGAATTTGGGTGAATCATTTTTAGAATAGCGAAACTATTTTTGGGAAAAAACATGGAAAATTATCCCATGACTGAAATTTAGCCCCTAAAATCATCCTTGAATGAAAGTGATAGTTTTACTCATTGGGCGGATCATTGAATCCACGGCCTTACATCAGGAATCCCAGGTGCACATGTATTGTGTGGTGCAGTGATTAAATGCACGAGTGTTCGACTAGAGCATGACCATGCTTGAATACATGAAGAGACAAGTTACAGAGTATCATGGGTGAAGTAAAAAAACCTTCGGTTTTGGTACCATATTATGCTCATTCTTATTTGAGAGGGTACCTAGCATGAGCCTGCGAGAGATAGTATAGGGGGCATGTGGCCTCCTTCCCAGCAGTGTGTAGGTGGGAGACATCGTTGCCACGATAGGTGGGAGGGAGAACCATAGAGGCTTTTGATGATACATTTTTTGATTGGTGGGCACGATAGAATCTGACTATAGAGGACTACCCCTATGTCAGAATCAAATTTTCCAGGGATCCAAATGTGCCCGTACCTCTTGGAGAGGATCGAGGAGAGATAGGTAGATTTGTTTTCAAAGTTATTTTATTTTTAATTTCTTTTTATATATATCATTTTTATGTGAATCAGAGTATCTGACAACTATGTATCTATTTATGTACAAATGTGGGACTAGTGCATCTAGCAGACTTCTCAAGGACCAGGCAACGTCCTTTACCATAGGTAGTACCATCTGCAACTGTCGAAACAACAAC
The DNA here is from genome assembly GCA_010110895.2 of Picea sitchensis. NCBI lineage: Eukaryota > Viridiplantae > Streptophyta > Pinopsida > Pinales > Pinaceae > Picea > Picea sitchensis. Next base: position 44,972 of record SNQJ01S0097126.1, read on the forward strand.
AAAAGCAGGGGACCTCCATCCGAAGAGGCAGAGAGAATTTTTATATGGGTGGAGTGGAACCTCACCATTCTCACTCATGCAATCCCCATAGCCGAGATCGAGGATCACCCACCATCGATGTAGCCTCACATAGTTGGGGTGCCACAGACCTAGGTACAACTCTTTCATCATTTGGAAAATGTTGTTGTTCACTATGGCAAGGCTAATAGGCTCAGTGATTAGCTTAGGATGGACCACTTACGTGCCGAGGGAACTCCTTTTATATTTTTGAGGGCATAAGCATCGTGATGTACACTGGATTCATATTTTTGAGGCGCTTGCGCCCACCTATATATATATATATATGCGTATTTACATCTTTCATGTCTTATGGATAACATTTTTTACAAATTTATGTAAATGTGTATGTGTGTTCTTCTTTTTATGTGTGTGCAATATGCCAATATAATACTTGATTAGCTAGAGTATCTATCATTTGATTTAATCTCCTAGGAACGTGGATATACATAATGCAATCAAAGCAACGTTCTAAGAGACGTACCCTAAGTAATTGTGAGTGTAAAGTAGGATCATAGACACGGTAAATCCCATTTAACTGGGAAACAACCATTTGTGCATCTAAATAGACCCGGAGGTGAGAGATACCATGCGACAAAGCATTACAAAGCAACTCTATCACTGTGTTGTACTTGATGACATTGTTTGTGGCGTCACCTAAACATATACCTCTAGTAGATAGCAATTGGCCCTAAGGTGTGAAGATCACTCAAGTTGCGGAAGCAAGCCTCCGAGTGTGTCGGCTAGCACTATCTGCGAACCTAATGAACACCTTTGATTCACTTGACATCTTCCATAGTGAAAAACATGACATAAATAATGACGCGTCCATAAAACAAAAAGAAAAAAAATAACTATATAAAAATGATACATATGTACAAGAAGTCACCCAAGGCGACCTACGTACGAGTAATAATTCTTGAGGTAGATCCCATTTCTAGGCTCCACCAAAGCGTTTCCCTCAAATTCAACCAGACGATATGCATCCTTCTTTAGTACCTCCTTCACAATGAAAGGTTCGAACCATATGGGTTTGAACTTGCCTGCCCCCAAAGGATCCTTATCTTGGTCGTAGACCAGGAGAAGGTCGCCTTTAGAGAAAATTCGAGGACGAACGGACCGATCATACTAACACTTGACTCATTGCCTGTGAGCCTCATTAGCCAAGGCTGCATCATGGCATTTCTCATCAAGTTTCTCGATATATAATAAGTGTTCCTCAAGCGGTGAAGTGTCTGGCAATAACTGTACTTCCAACTTTAGAGATGGGATCTGGCACTCTATTGGCAAGACTGCTTCCAACCCGTAAACGAGTTGGAAAGGTGAGAAACTAGTGGCAGTATTTACAGATGTTCGATAGGCCCATAATGTCAAGTACAACATCAAATTCCAGTTTGACTTGGCAGAATTGATCGTTTGCTGTAGAATAGTTTTGAGAGACTTATTCACAGCTTCCACCTGACCATTCGCATGTGGGTAGTAGGGTGATGAATTCTCTTGTCTCAACCTAAACTTTGACATTAACTCAGACATCATTTTGTTCTGAAAGTGACTACCATGGTCAGTGACAATCGCCTTCGGGATGCCAAACCTTCCTATCATATGAATGAAAATAAAGAGAATTGTTGTCTCGCCATAGTTATTGAATGTTGGCATATCCTTGACCCACTTTTTGAAGTAGTCTACCGCTATGATGATATAACAATGCCCCCTGGCTGAAACTGGGTGGCATGTAGTGAAATCAATCCCCCACTTGGTGAAGGGACCAATAGTAATGATAAGAAACATAGGAGCGGGGTGTGGCCTCATCTTCCGAGAGAAGATCTGAAATGGGTGGCACTTATTGACCGATTCAACGCAATCCTTCATTAACGTCGGCCAAAAGTAGCCGGCTTGTAGAATATTTTGGGCTATTTCCAACCCAGACAAATGACCACCACATGATCCAGTGTGGCAGTCATTAAGAACAATTTACGCTTCTTCGTGAATGAGACACCGACGAAGTATGAAATCTACATCTCGACGATACAAATTGCTATCGAGTATGAGACAATTTTTTTCCTCATGGCATATACGTCGACACTCATCATGAGAAGCAGAGACGGGGCACTTCGAAGTCTGGAGATAGGCTAGTATATCTGCATACCATGGGTCTGAAGATGAAATCAAAAAAATATCTCCTTTAATCGGTGATTCCTTGGGCATGACATCACCTGATTCGACCAGAAGATTCATGATCCGGATTTTGGGGGAAGAGATCTGGATGGCTTGAATGTCGAGAGAGGAGGAGATTATAAATGTAAATCTTGAATAAAAATAAGCATGGACAAAAACAACATGTAAATGAAGTACTTGGGAGGTGTTGACGGGCGAAATTGTTCGTCCGTCAATTAAGAGAGTGGAACCGGTCCGAGGTTGTCTAAATAACCCAAGACGTTTGGAATGAACCACCCTAACGAGTTTAACGGCTCCGTTGGCCACTCTAAGGTCTTAAGAAAACCAAAGAGGAAACTAATATAAACTAACTAATCTAACTAAAACAAATAAAACAATCTAAAACTAAATAAAACAAACTAAAATTAACTAAAACAAACTAAAACTAACTCACTAATCTAATTCAAACAAACTACTAAATTAAACTAAAACTAAATATAAACTATTCTAACTATTATATACAATCTACTAATTTCTATTATAATAACTCAAATCAACTATCTAATTACCAGCTGCAATATTACTTATTCACAATTGTACACTATAAACAGCCTACAGATTTAATTAAAACCTGCAAAACTCATGTGTTTTCTGCCCTAAGACAGCCGGGAATCTTTTTGACTTTTTTATATTTTATGAAAAAGAAATAAAACTTACTGAAATTAAACAATCTAATATATTTACTGAAAGTAAACAATCTAATATACTAATCCTATCTAAACTAATAAAAACAATAAACAAACAAGCGACTAACTGACCTGGAAGCGCTCCTAATTTGTCCTGTGTATGATGACTTCGAAGCTGGTCGGAGGAAGTAAACTCGCACCGGTTAACCCAAAATCTTTTCGTAAATGATCGGATGTGCTGCTCTTCGAGTTGGTTTACAGAACAAACAAGACATAAAAAATCATAACAACTTTATGATTATAAATTTCTGCAACAAGGGAAACCTGTTATGAAAAAACTTATATTAAATAATTCAACTCATGAAGAAGATAAACCTGTCATTCACAAATTGAACTAAACAATTTTTATGTCTTTTATACAATTGGAAGAAACCAGATATGGATTACAGTGATTAAAATTATATCATTTGCACATGATTTAGATAGCTAAAGTAGTCATAAACCATAAACAAATTGATGTACACAACATGAAACAAAATGTTGATATAATGAGAAGCTAAAGCTGTGACAAAACACCAAATTCTGCTTCAGTCTGTATTAGAACTCCATATCCTTGTTCTCCCATGAATGAGGATAAACATTATTACAAAAATGATAAGTATTTATAAGTCTCTTCACAAGGTAAAACCTCCTTGTGGATAATATCAAATTGTTTTACATAATCTGGGAGATATCCCA
>SNQJ01S0097127.1:15486-26267 GCA_010110895.2 Picea sitchensis
TGTTGAGTTGTAACCAATCTCAAGTCTAGTTCTAAGTTCGAACTAAAGTATGAAGTTGAGTTATGACTAATGCATGCAATCAGGTTACTATTTCAAGATTCTCCTCTTCCCCTCTTCATCCTATATAAGAAGAGGTTGAATCCTCTCTTCAACACAATTCTGCAACACCGTTTTCATATGCAGGTTGAGGGTGAATTAATTGAGGAGCACATCAGTGATAAAGAGGCAACATATCAAAGGTGTATTACAACAAGTTCTTGTAAGTCTTTGTCAGGTCAGAGTCATCTTGGCAAGCTCCTTGAGAGAAGTACATTCATGGTGGATATTTGTAAGAGATCTTACATTATTAATGCAATAAAGGAATATTGTTTGTTGGGTTTTTCTCCCTGTATAGGGTTTCCCCAGGGTATATGTGTTGTTGATATGCATGTTTACTTATCTACATAATTATTTCTATTCGATTATGATTTGAAATTGTTGAAGTGTATTAAGTTGGAATCAAAGTGTTGAAGAAAATAAAAGAATTAATCAGCATAAGAAATCAAGCTCATAATTTAACATGGTGTCAGATCTTAGGGTGTGTTAAATGTGTTGAAGTGCAGCAGCAGGTACACACAGATCCAAGCAAGCTTGATTAAGTTTTCAGTGTGAGGACCATAGCATCCTCCATTTCAATTAGGGCCAAAGATAGGCTTGAAGGAGCTACCAAATTTAATGTGTGGAAGCTCTATATAACAAATATCTTGAAAGAGCATGATCTTGAGCAGTATGTGACCACAGTGGTGGAGGAACCAACGAATAATGCAGGAAGAATGAATTTCGGGAAGAGTCAAGCAAAGGCCAATCAAATCATCTTTGACTCATTCAAAGACAGTATAATGCCTGCAATGAGTTCGTTGATGACTTCCAAGGACTATATGGATACCTTGGTGAATCTGTATGAGAAACAGGCTCCAAGTCAGAAGAGGACACTTAAGCACAAGCTTAAGTATTTGAATATGGAGAAAGGTGAATAAGTGGAATATTTCTGTTCCAGGATAGCTCAGATCAAAGATCATATTTTGGTCACAGGGGTGACAGTGGATGATGGTGATTTAGTGTAGGCCATTTTTTATGGTCTTCCTTCTTCATGGGAGACCTTCTTATCCAGTGTAAGTAGGAGAGAGATTCGGCCCATGTTTGAGAGGTTATGGCATGATTTCCTCCAGAAGGAGAGTCGCACAGCTACCAGGAGTGAGCCAACGAAAGAAGAGCAATCAGCTTTAACATCAAGATCCAAGGGAAAGAATAAAGGCACTTTCCAGAAAGGCTCTTAATGGAAGCCAAACATCAAAGGCACATTCAAAGGCAAGAATATTGATACATATAAGATTAAATGCTTTAGTTGTAATAAGTTGGGTCATTTTGATAAAGATTGTTGGTTTAGAAAGAAATATCATAGGAAAGGGAAACATCATGCCTCAACTGCTGAGGATGATGAATCCAAAAGAAATAAAAAAAAGTCCTTCTAATGAGAAAGAGAATAGGAAATAATATTATTTGGTTTCTACCTTATCCAGTTCAGTTTCCACAGGGCCGAAAACTTGGTTAGTAGACAATGGTGCATCAAAGCACATGACCGAGTACAAGGAGATCCTCTTAGATTTCAAGATAAAATCTTTTGCAGAGCAGGTCGAGCTTGGGGATGAAAAATGTTACAAGATAGAGGGAGTAGGCTCTATCTCCTTCAGAATGGAATCTGGGGCTACACTTCATGTTGATGAAGTATTATATGTTCCAGGGCTCAAGAAGAATCTACTATCAGTTGCAACCCTTGAGGACAAAGGATATTGGGTGATCTTCAAGGACAAGAAGGCACTACTATGGGATAAAGGTAGCCACTTAAGTACAACATAACCCATTGGAAATCGCAATGGAGGACTATACATCGTGTCAGGATAGTCAGCTCAGGCATTGGCTCATGATGCAACTAGCTCCAGCGAGTTGTGGCACAGAAGACTTAGATATATTCATTACAAGGCTCTTCCAGATCTACAGAACATGGTATGTGGCATGCCCTCTACTTCTCGTAGTAAAAATGAAATTTGTAAGGGTTGCATGCTAGGTAAAAATATAAAGAAAGCATTTCCTAGTAGTGACAATAAAGATCAGAGCATCTTAGATCTATTTCATTCTGATGTATGTGGTCCCATGTCATCTCCCTCACTCAGTGGTTGTTTGTATTATGTCATTTTTATTGTTGATTACTCAAGAAAATGTTGGATATATTTTCTTAAAGATAAAAGTGACACATTTGATAAATTCAAAGAGTATAAAGCCTTTATTGAAAAGCAGACAGGGAAACACATCAGAATCCTTAGAATAGACAATGGAGGAGAGTTTGAATCTCTTCAGTTTGAGGATTTCTACAAGTCAACAAGATTAATCAAGAGACAGTTGACTGTTCCATGTAACCCTCAACAAAATAGTGTTGTTGAGAGGAAAAACATGACTATTTGTGAGGCAACGAAAGCAATGATGTTTGACCAGGATCTACCAAATTATTTATGGGAAAAAGATACCTCCATTGCCGTGTATATTCAAAACAGGTGTCCACATGTTATTTTGAAGGACAAGACTCCTGAAGAGGTCTTCTCAGGGATCAAACCTGAAGTAGGGAATCTAAGGATATTTGGATGTCCTGTGTATATTCATGTCCCTAAGGAAAAGAGGACAAGGATGGAACCCTCAGGCAAGAAAGGGGTGTTTTTGGGGTACAGTGAGAACTCCAAGGCTTACAGGATTTATGTACCAAGTCAGAGGAAAATAGAGGTAAGCAAAGATGTGACTTTTCATGAGGAATCCGCATTTAAGAAATCCAGAGAGCTTCAACAGGATTCAGAAGCAGTTCAGCCAGCTTCACCCTCTTCTGGAAATGAAGAGTTAGATGATCAGAGGGAGGAACCTCGTGAAGGGCCAAGTAATGAACCCCTAGAACCCGCTGAAGTGTTAGAAATATCTCTTGAAGAACCTCCAGCCAAAAGGAATCCATGGTGGCTTAAAGAAATAGTGCGGGAAGCATAAAGGATAGCTTCTCCCAAAGGAACTTTCAGGGAAAGGAAGAAGCCTCATAGGTTTGGAGGCTATGTTGCACTGATGAGAAACATTAGTGATGCCAAACCTTCTTCATTTGAAGAAGTAGATAAATTAAAAGTATGGAAGGATTCCATGCTTGAGGAATACATGTCTATTATATAGAACAAAGTTTGGGACATTATGCCAAGGCCAAAAGACAAATCAATGGTTTCTTCCAAATGGATCTATAAGATCAAACATGTAACTGATGGAAGTGTGGAAAATTTCAAAGAAAGATTTGTAGCCAGAGGCTTCACTTAGAAAGAAGCAATCGACTACGAAGAGACTTTTTCTCCTATAGCCAGGTATACCTCCATTCGAGCTATTATTTCTTTAGCTTCCGTACTTGGTTGGAAGCTACATCAGATGGATGTAAAAACAACATTCTTGAATGGAAAGATTGAACAAGAGGTCTTCATGGAACAACCATATGGTTTTATATTGCATAAAAAAGTCACTCATGTATGCAAGCTAAGGAAGGCTTTGTATGATCTTAAGTAGGCTCCCAGAGTTTGGTATGACAGGATTGATGGCTTTCTTAAAAGCTTGGTCTTTCAGAAAAGTGATGTTGATGCAAATCTGTACTTCAAGGTAAGAGGTAACCAACCTGTTATACTAATCATGTATATTGATGATCTCTTTCTAACAGGAGATGAAGGGCTAATAGTCTAGTGTAAGAGGGAGCTAACCTCCGAATTCGAGATGAAATACTTAGGCTTGATGCATTGCTTCATAGGATTAGAAGTGTGGAAAAGATAGGGAGAAATGTTTCTAGCACAAGGAAAATACACAGTGGATGTACTAAAGAGGTTTGGTATGATGGATTGCAAATATGTGTCTACTCCAATGGTTACCAACCTGAGGAAGCTGCATGATTATGATACAGGTTCAAATTTGGTGGATCCCACCATGTATAGGTAGCTGATTGGATCATTGATGTACATGATCCACACTAGGCCAGATATATTCTATGCAGTGATTGAAATGAGTCATTTCATGAATGAACCGAGACAGAGACACTAGGTGGTAGTAGAGCACATCTTGAGATATCTCAGAGGGACCATTACTTATGGTCTGGGATATACATCTAGTGGTGGTTTATTTCTACATGGGTATGTAGATGCTAACTAGGCAGGAAGCCCAGTGGATCAGAAGAGTACTTCCTGATACTGCTTCAGTTTAGGATCCACTATGATCTCTTGGTCAAGCCGGAAGCAGGGATCCATTGCACAGAGTAATGTAGAGGCTGAGTACATTGCAACAAGTGATTCTAGCAAGGAAGCAGTATGGCTCAGAAAATTGGTTTCTGGGGTGTTTGGTGATAAGCTCGAGACAACGGTGGTTCACTGTGATAATCAAAGTTGCATAAAATTGACAGAGAACCCGATATTTCACGATAGGTGAAAATATATTGACATGAGGTACCACTACATCTGAGACTTAGTCCAAAGAAAAACTGTAAAGTTACAATACATAGCCACGAGCAAGCAGGTAGATGATATCCTGACCAAGCCTCTGACCTCGAGAGAGTTTGTGCAACTAAGAGGCAAGATTGATGTGGCTGAGAATGACTCCCTCACTGAGAGGGAGTGTTAAATTTGGCAACATCGACAGTCATTCTCCAATGAGAGTTCATATGGGCCACCCTGAGGCTAGCCAGTGAGATTTGGAGAATCAACCAGTCTTGTGAGGTATTGAAAAAATCCAGGGGGAACAGACAACCTCTGTGAGTAAAAAAAAAAGTCAAGACGAATGAGATACTATGTAAGTATAATGCAAAAGTCAGGGGGAACGTACAACCTCTGTGAGCATAGACAGTCTAGTGCAAAAGTCAAGGAGAATGTACAACCTCTATGAGCATAGACAGACTAGTGCAAACGTCAGGGGGAACATACAACCTTTGTGAGCATAGACAGACTAGTGCAAAAGTCAGGGGGACCATACAACCTCTATGAGCCTAGTCAAACCTTGTGAGCCATGAGCAAAAGTCAAGGTATCTAGCAAAATTTAGGCTGAATGTAAAATTCCTATGAGCTAGAAACAAACGATATTCCTAATATTGCAAATGATGTAATTGTATTGATCTAGTGTGTTGGCACGTGTAAAAATTATCCACCATGAAGAGAATTTCAAATTGCCTTGTCAAGAGTTGTAACTAGAGTCTTAAGTCTAGTTCTATGTTGAGTTGCAACTAAAGTCTTGAGTCTAGTTCTATTTTAGAACTAAAGTGTAATGTTCAGTTGCAACTAAAGTCTTAATTCTAGTTCTAAGTTTGAACTAAAGCATGTCAGACTCAAGTCTAGTTCNATGTTGAGTTGCAACTAAAGTCTTGAGTCTAGTTTTATCTTAGAACTAAAGTATAATGTTGAGTTGCAACTAAAGTCTTGAGTCTAGTTCTATTTTAGAACTAAAGTGTAATGTTCAGTTGCAACTAAAGTCTTAATTCTAGTTCTAAGTTTGAACTAAAGCATGTCAGACTCAAGTCTAGTTCTAAGTTCGAACTAAAGTGTAATGTTGAGTTGTAACCAATCTCAAGTCTAGTTCTAAGTTCAAACTAAAGTGTAATGCTGAGTTGTAACCAATCTCAAGTCTAGTGCTAAGTTCGAACTAAAGTATGAAGTTGAGTTATGACTAATGCATGCAATCAAGTTACTATTTTGAGCTTCTCCTCTTCCCCTCTTCATCCTATATAAGAAGAGGTTGAATCCTCTCTTCAACACAGTTTTGCAACACAATTCTACAACATCATTTTCATATGCAGGTTGAGGGTGAAGTAATTGAGGAGCACATCAGTGATAAAAAGGCATCATATCGAAGGTGTATTTCAATAAGGTCTTGTAAGTCTTTGTCAGGTCAAAGTCATCTTGGAAAGCTCTTTGAGAGAAGTACATTCATGGTGGATATTTGTAAGAGATCTTACATTATTAATGCAATAAAGGAATATTGTTTGCTAGGGTTTTTCCCCCTGTACAAGCTTTCCCTAGGGTATATGTGTTGTTGATATGAATGTTTACTTCTCTACATAATTATTTCTATTCGATTATGATTGGAAATTGTTGAAGTGTATTAATATGGAATCAAAGTATTGAAGAAAATAAAAGAATTAATCCACATAAGAAATCAAGCTCATAATTTAACAGAATATGCCTCACACCATGCATCAAAGATGTTTCTCATACATATACCAATGCCTCAACAAGATAAAAAAGGAATGACCATCACAACACCAACATATAACCAAGATGTACCTCAAACCATGTGCCTCAAGTATGTGCAAACAATCATAAACCATTTACCAAGAGATACCATCAAACACGTGTCATATCACTCATATAACATATATGCCAAGTATCCAAGATGTACTTCTAACAATGTATCATACCATCACCAAGGTGTACCATGCATAATCACTACCATGACATACCTCAAGCATGTACCATATAAACATGAGCATAAACCTTAAAACTAACACATAAGAATACCTCTGATAATGTAGACACCCTGTTGTATCAGATAACAGATGAGTAAACCAACCTAGGAATTAACAACTTATTACAAGCATCACTTCACACCCTTCCACAAGACTTTTCACAGATCCGTGACTTGCTCATTTACTCCTCTATATATCCGTGCTTTCCTCCACTACAACCTGCGTACAGATGTTCCTTGTTTACTTGTAACCCACGGATACCTCAGAAACTAGGGTTACTCACATTTGTTGCAACTTTCAGAATTTCACCTTCGACCTTCCTTCGTAACCTCAAAATTTCTACCTCATATTCGACCTCATATTTGCGAATAAAAGATAAACCATATCACTTATTCACTTAGAGATATTCAATAGAATGTGTGTGTGAATATCCTTATGAGAGACTCCTTGAGGTGTATTTATTATTTTTCTAACATATTTCCTTACTTTAGGGGTTTCTTGTTAAAACCACTTAACCCTTTCATTAATGACTTGTAACCAACTAGGGGATTTCTAACAATTCTTTGGTGCTTTCAACTTCATGAGGGCATATCTCCCTAACCATGAGGAACCACATGGTGTACCACCTATCACTAGAAATGGAATGATGAGTATTATCCATCTATGAAGGTAATATATGCATTTACATTGTCATTCATGTCCTTATTCCTTGATCAAATTTGAGTTCCATAACCACACCTTTGGTGATTCTTGTAGACTTCTTCAAAGAATCTTCCCATGAGGGCCATTCTTAGAGATACGCCATAAGGGGACCACTTTGGAGACTTATCCAAATAAACCCATCACATATGTTGACATCAAACACTATTGTTGACATCAATGATAACTAACTCACGATCGATCTCTATCACAACTCTGGGGTATCTTGAACGCTCCAATGTTTGACATCAATGACAACCAACTGTCCAAACCAAATTTCCAACAATATCCCCCTTTGGCATTGATGGAAACACCAAAATTGATGGAAACACTCATACTCCAATACTCATTTTCCCATTGTGACCATCGCTCCTCATCAATGTTTCTCTCCCCCTTTGACATTAATGGAAAAGGGTATCTCTCCTTGGGGATTCTCCCCCTATATTCATTCTTTTGTTCTTTCTCTTCACATGTTTCTCTCCTCATATTTATTTTCAACTTCCTATTCTCTTTGATATAAATAACAAAGAGTGACACCCCCTGAAGGTATACCTTCTATGAAATTTCCTTCTCTATCTTAATGTTCTTGACTCTTTCTCTTCTGATCTCTCACTTTATCTCCCTTTGATATCACGGGAAAAAGGATAACTCCCCCCGTCGGTATGTCTTACCCTATATACATTCTTCTTATCTTTCTTTCCTAGTCTCATTCTATGACGATTTCTCTCCTACTAAATTCTCTACAAGATGTAGTGTAGATCAATGTAGGGATTCCTATATATGTTTCCTTTCCTCTCTTCCATGGATGTTTGTCCATTGGTTCTTCCTCTTGTAATTCACTGACATATATAAAAATAATTCATAACTTGATTTCTTCATTTACTTGTCATGTTTACTTGACCATGTTGTTAAATGATTTCCTTCTGACGATATGACTTCCACTGACGATTTCAATTGTCAATCCACTGTTATGTATCTTCTCTGACCCATGTCTTCTGTACATGCTAAGCATCTCACTTGTCCACTAATTTCAATGATTCCAATTATACTGTGTCATATATCTGTCTATAAATACCAATGATATTATAAATCCATATTTGTCTTTATGTCAGAAACCGCTCATAACTCTTCTACTCAGTTGTCCACAATGTTGACCCATTTGTTATTGTACTATTATGAAGTCTTATTTGTTGTAAATGATCATCACATATTCCTATTTCTCAGAATGAATCAAATATGTCCATTGATATGAAATACATCCTTGAACCTATAATGAATATATCCCTGATTGGATATTGTGTCAATGATATTCCTCTGAAATTTGCATGGCAACACTACTTCTCAAACGATCAATCTGTCATTTTGTACTTATGTTATATGAATGCTCTTAATCTCTCTCTGCAAGTACTTCAAACTGATCAATAGATGGTTCTCTAATTTGTAGTAGATACTTTATAGACTCCCCCTCTTCAATATTCTTATTTTTGGGGGTCTCCAAGACGGATGACTTAGAATAGTGGAGGAATCCTCCCTAATGCAAAGTAATCTTCCTCTTCATCTGTAGACTCATAATCTTTTTGAACTCTGACTTCTTCCTTTTTTCCTGTGGATTCATTATTATCTTGCACTACAATTCCTAATAGTACAATCTCTTTGGCATGTCTTTTATTCACCTTATCTTCTTTTCTTTCTCGCACTACTGCACATCTTGCAATCTCTAGGACCTATTCTTTATTCACCTGCTCTTCTTATCTTTCTTTTCTTCTCCAAACATTTGTGTGTCTGACATCGATATTTTCTTTCATGGTGGGCTCTATCATGCTTATACAATTCTGAGCTATGTGACCATAATTGTGGCATTTATAACATTCAATATTATGTGGAGCCACATAAGCATTTCTTGTTTGAACATTAATTTCATAATCCCTACAATCCACAAATTTATGTCCAAATTTAGTACAAACAAAACAATGACCATAAAATAAATTTACATACTTGAGAGGCACAACCACCATGATAAAATGAGGGAAATGGTTGAGGATATGGATTCTTAAGGTTAGGATTTTATCCTAAGATAGATCCATAGTATAGGATTCGACCACAACAACCTCATCTCTTAAGTGTTGGCCCTTAGGAAAAGGTGGAAGATCCCATTTTTCTCTCTAACCAAACTGGCGCCCCACTTTAGTGAGAGACATAGTGCCATTGGAACCCCATTAACATGGAAAGGGGAGCACCTATGCTCCTCCAACATGGATAAGGGAGCAGCACCCTTCTAAATTTCCTAAAAAAGGTCAATTTTTCAAGTAGAAGGCATGTTTCAACTATCAGATGATAGGGCTTCTTCTTCCAACGTGACTTAGGGGAATTGTTTTCATGGTGTCAATGGATTGAGACACTTTGAAAAGTGAATGTGACACTTGGTAATGTGCATATGACACTTGAGACAATGCATGTGACACTTAACAATGTGCATACGTCACTTTGTGACACTTGCGACACTTAGGGTGCAACACTTAAGTGTGACATTTTGAAGTGTAACACTAATTATACATAAATACAACATACCTACCTTCTCTCATTTTTCTATTACCATTGATCCTTTAGTGACATTCCATTATAATTTGTAAATGTAATTGTATAATCTTCACTTTCCAACTACCTAGTTGAAATTACATTTCTTCTCGAATTAGGAACATAGTTCACCTATTTTAACAACCATTGGTTTCCATTATGTAATTTTATCTATATCTTATCCCTTCAAACAATTTTACATGGTTTATCATCACCCAAATAAACATGTCTAAAATCACCTTGAAATGAAGCCCTTGATTATACCACCCAAGAATCATTAATATTATCTAATGAAAGGATTAAAGTATCTTGCAACACATAACTTGCTACATTTGATTCCTGGTTTTTCTCATTTTCTCCATCTCCTTGTTAATGCCAAGACCAATATTATTTCTTCAGGTATCTTTTATTCCCACAATGTCAACACTATGTTGAGCAGTCAACACACCCTCAAAATTTCTAAAATTTTGGGGTACCACTTTACTCAATTTTCATCCTTAGACTTTGATTTTGATTGATCATGACTTGATTTAATACCTTTCTTTTCTTTTTCTCAATTTGTTGTTGATTCTTGAGCCTAAGTTAAATGATCTCCCAAAGAGATAAATTCCAGATAGCTTCAATCATGAGTGGAAGGGGTTTAGGACTTAGTTGTTTTGAAAAGAAAAAAAAAAAACCATCAAATTCCCTTACTTCCTCGACCTCCAATGGACACTTTAGCCGAGAGTTGATTCACTAATCGAGCACCGGTCGATTCCTTACACAAATTCCACAACAAGAAGACAAACTCATTGATCGTTGATGTTCGTTGATCGTCAACACCTAGCGTGAATTGTCATGAAACATTGGCTGAACTTAGCATATAAATCATGATTGCCTGACTTTAACGAGGACTTGATCCTAGTCATTAATACCTTAGATTGATATTCACCCATTTCCAACTCAATGAGCAGCCATATCGCCC
>SNQJ01S0097128.1:0-21056 GCA_010110895.2 Picea sitchensis
ATCGACAAAAAACCATGTGCCGAAAACCACCTAATATCATGTGGTCCCGAAAATATGTCGGCCGAAAATATGTCGACCTGGCGAAAATATGTCGGCCGGAAACTGGCGAAAATATGTCGGCCCAAAAAAAAATATGTCGGACACTACTACTCGTGCAAAGAATATAACACATACCCAACAGAGACAAGGGGAATGGAATGATCATGAACACCATGGGAAGGAGGGAGTCCCTTGGGAGTGGTAAAAACCACTTGATGTTTAGAGAGGATGGATTGGAGGTCCTACGACATAGAGGGTGTATTATTTTCTTGTATGGCATGGAGTTGGGAAATAATGCCAGAATGACCTTTTCTGAGCAGATTTTCCATGCGATGGGAACTAATGATCTCCAGGGAATTGACGATGATGCCCTGGAACTTATATTGTTGGCCCTGTTGGTCAAATTGCATGGTTAATTCCTTAAAATCCATGAGAATGGGACCCAAATTCCTTAGCCATTCTGCACCCAACACAATGTCCCAACCTGCCATGTTGATAACAAACATATGAGATTTTAGGTGGTATTCACCAATTTGGACACACACATTTTCACAATGCCCTCTACATTTCATGGACCCTCCATTGGCAATCATGGTTTGAAAATTATTGATGGCACATATATAGCAATTAGTTTCTTGGGAAATGCAACGATGAATAACATTATGGGTGCTTCCACTATCAACAAGAATTATGACCTTCCTATGCTTAATGTAACCAGTTATCTTAAGGGTTTGGGGAGCAGAGAAGCCAATGAGAGGATTTAAAGAAATCCCTGGTTATACTTCAGGAGGGTCTAAGGGAGGGGTCATGTCAATGGGTTCAGGTGACACAAACTCAATTGGAGCCTCAACATCCTCGTCTGAAAAATCCTCTGATATGACCATAAAAATATTTTGTTCCTCATACTTGTGCCCAAGAAAATGTTTTTCATCACAATTATAACAAAGGCCTTTGAGTTGGCATTTATCCATTTCATCCCTGATCAATTTATGGATCTTTAGTGGAGTAGAAGGAGGACTGGGAGTGATTATTTTAGTGCGAGGAATAAAGGAGGTTTTTCAGTTTTGAGAAGAGACAACCTGTTGTGTTTTCTTATCTCTTTTAGTAGCATCCACACAACTCTGAGGCCGAGCCATGAGGACATGGGCAGAAATATCATCCTTGAGGCCACTAATAAAACATTCTCGAAAAAAAGCATCAAACATTCCCTCTGTATGAAAATCCAGTCGCTCAAAAGAAACTATAAAGTCTTCCACTATGTCATATTGTTTCAAATTTGTCAAACGACCTAAATGGTTGGTGTCAGTGTCAAATCATTCATAAATATCTTCCACAAAGTGTGTCCAAGCCACATGCCCTTGGTGGGCATTTTTTCTCCATTGTCACCATTTCCAACGCTCTTGATCTATATGGAGAACACCATACCGAAGTTTGGCGAACTCATCCATAATTCCATACAAAGAGAAATAATGTTCCATTTGAGTTACCCAGCCAGTGGGATCTGAGCCATCAAATTTGGTCACATCCACACATGGAAGGCGTAGGTCATGCTGAAAGTGATGGGGCTGAAAATTATGTGAATGAGAGGAAGTTTCACCTTCGGTATGAAAACATGGTTTAGATGAGGGAAGATATGCAAGGATATGAAGCTTGGCGCAGATCATCGTAGTGACAGAGTCAAGATGGTAACAATGTCTTGTTTAAGGTATTGTTTGAGTTCCACGATTGTGGTGGTGATGGAGGAATGCATGTTTTTATTGATGGTGGAAGTATTGGCACTGAGTTGTCTCACTTCTTGTTGGCTTTCTGTGAAATTAGAGTGCAAGGTATTGAAACAAGCTTCCAAGTCTTATCTATGGGTATGGGCCATGATAAAGAGGGAACAAGAAAAGGGGCGGGTTGGACCACACAAAAAATGGGCTATCGATGAAGTGTATCACAATGATCAGGGTGACGAGTTGAATCCAATGGGATAAATCCCAAATAAAGGTGTTGGAAGAGGGTCGGGTCTATGATAAATTGTTTTTTGCTGAAAAATGATAGGTATGACTGCGATAAGGGAGAAGAGAGAAATCCAATGGAATATGTCTCAAATAATGGTTCCAACAAGATCCAGATTCATTTTTTTTTAATCCTGTAGAGTTATACTCCGTTATGAAGAATACTGAAGTGATGAAATACCCAAATGATTAATAGGAATAAATTTGTACTAATTTCACAACCCGAATGCAGGAGACACAGTTGTGCAACAATAGATCTTGTCTGTTCTATTTTTGTTTTTGTCCCAAAGGCTAGTGTATTCAAGGGTTCTATAGACAAGGGTTTTCCCTGTGCTATAGCTCTTTGATATACATGTGGAGTCCAACAGTAGTACTCGGCCCAATATCTCAGGGAACCAACTAAGGATGCTAGACCGTGCCCTTAGTCATACTACCCGACTACTCAGTTACTAGAGAGTATCTTCATGAGTGTTGTTATCAGTGGAACTATAACATTCAAGTGACCATTCGATTTATATATTGGGGGATTTAGGAGATCTAGGTCGATCTGTATACAAGTGTTTTCTGATGTGCTACCACTCGAAGGGGTACCAACAAGGGTTACAAGGGTGACCAACAGATGTGTGCTTAAGTACCACTTATATTTCCTGCATGTATGAATCCCTAACCATGGGTTTATGCGCATAACAACAAATCTTTGTAGCTTAATTACACTGGAATACGTCTCTACCTTGAAAAAAAAATTAATCCATATTTGTTTGATGAGGAAGGTGCTCTGATACCACTTGTAATATTTCAGATATAAAATAGTATGAAAAACAAAAATAATTAGCTATAAATGGTAGATGAACAACAATATAACCATAACAACACCACAATAATAACAAAATGATGCCAGAATAACACCAGAAAGAACACTTTGATTACTGAGAGAAATTTTCACTTGCCTATTCGAGGGGGAAACCTCCAGCAGAGAAGAGCTCTATTACAATAATATCCAAGACAAAAATGATCATACCCTCGAATCCTATGTATACTAAATATGTCTATCAAAAGAACAATCTAGAGGAAGATCCTTCTAGAAGAGAAAGCTTCTATTATGTCTTCTTACATTGGACTTATTATTTCTTATTGTTAGGCCTTATTAATATTGACCTTTATTACATGAAAATATATTATTCTCCCTACGTGAGGGGTTAGGTCCCTAACAAGAACTTCTTTGATGTTTGATGAAGTGGTCTCATCCTTGTTTTCAGAGGAGATGAGACAGAAGAATATGAAAGGACAAAGCATAGACGCATTATTCGTAACAGGATGCTCCCAGGAAAGAAATAAAACTAAGTTCGCAAGTGGCAGAGCTAAATCTAAGGGTATATGTAAATATCCCAGAATTTTTGTAAAGGTATGTTCGAGATGTGGAAAACAAGGGCACTACAAGAAGCAGTGTAGATCCAAAGTTGAGAAAAATAAGGGATCTGAAGAATATCCTTCTACAAAAGAAAATACCTCAAAGGAAGAAGGAGGGGATGTGTACTTGGCTTCTTGATGTAGGAGCATCTCCCACATCAAGCGAGCCAGCGCGAAAGTGGATGACAGCTGGAAGCGTCCAACACAAATTTTGAAAATCACTTTGAAAGTTGTTGCATGATCTTAAATGAGTCATTAAGAAAGAGCGCACTTGTATAATGTAATGGACCTTGAGCGCATTGCTCTCGTCCTTAGTAGGTAGACGGCATTTAAGATAGTTAATGCAGCTAGATAGAATTTAATTCCAGACTAGACAATTGTAGAACGCAAGAGGGAAATGGGATATAGACACCCTCATTGTGTATTGTAACATTATGATGAGTTAGAAGCATTTGAGCATAGAAGAAGCAGAGAGTTGTGTAAGAACACCCATGTACATATATTTGAATTAATAGAAAGCTTTGATTCAAATTCATGGTTTGTGTTGTTCTCTGTGTATTGATGTTGATATGCTCATGAATGGTTGCTTCCTGTTATACATTTTCTTTATATGCTGTGTATATGATTTCATGGTTGAATTGAAGTCTGAGAGGAAGAAGGAATTAGTTTCAATTGTTTCTCTATTTTGAGCCAGAGGATTCCTACAAGGAGTGTAGTTGAAGTGTCCGCAAGGAGTGCGTTGATGGAGGGCTCAGATAGTTTAACCTTTGTTCTAAATTCCCAGAAGTACAGTTGGGGATATGAGCCGTGCAAGGAGTGCACAGGCTGAGTGAAGTTCAAGGGTGTGAACCTGAGCGAGAATTGAAGGACTTCTTCTCCAGGTGTGCACAGAGTCGAGGGAATTCAACACTTAGTCGTGGTTGAAGATTTGCCGCAAGGAGTGCGTGCAAAAGATGTTTCTGAGAAGACTTAAAGTTGTGAGAAAGCTCAAAAGGAATAAGGCCTTCAAGATTGTGGAAGGGAAGCGCAGAGAAGTTGTGCCTCGAAGGTTTGCAAGAAGCGTCGCAATTTTGCACATAGGTGGATGCGTTCCGTGGAGGAATACATAGTCATTTCACAGATTTCACCAGGAGAAACGGACGCTCGGAATTCTCCTAGGAGAATTCACGAATCTCCGTGAGCCATTAGATCTTGGAGAGGTGCAGGGGAGATACAACAACATATTCCCAAAAGGTTCAAATCTCAGGAGGGTAGAGCCATTGATCAGGGCCACGAGCACTGTTGGACCTACACGTATATCATGTATTAGGGTTTTGTAGGTTGAAACTCCAAAACATTGTGACGCGAATCGCGAAATCATGATACGCGATATCCCGACAGCTAAAAGGAATAGTGTGGGCCACACCAGAACAAGTGAGTGGACAGGTGGCATGTCTCATCGGGAATTCGCAGTGAGAATTCCCGAAATATCGACATTAGGATTCACGATCTCGCGAAGTCTGAAGTCCCGACGAGATAAGGGATCGTTGAAATTCAAAGCAACGAACTCATCGGAGTTTCGGCGTATCAGGAGTCGGGAGTCGGTAAAGTGAATTGCTTGATATCACGAGTGGCGAAATTACAATAGGAGGAGTCCCGACAGGTAAAAGAGGCGTCAACGTTGACTTACATTGGGGTTCGGGGATTCGAAACACCAGCGCTTGACCACTGACCTCGCGAAATCGCGAAGTCCGATTCCCCGATAATTAAAGAGAGGGGGATCACGTGAGAGTTCTGTGGGTGCAGATTTCCTAATAGGGAAATAGAAGAACATTTCAGTTCTTTGGGCCGAACAGAAGAGAAGATCCTGTGAGCGGACATGCTTGCGAGCACGGGCTGCACCAAGTGGTATCAGAGCCTGATTCTTGTCTGTATATTTAAGGTGAGGGAGGCATAAGAGGTAAAGAGTACTCTGATACACATCAAGTGGTATCAGAGCTTAGAAAGATTCTTTGCTTTCTGTAGAAGAGAAGAAAATTCACTATGCCGCTCAGAAGAGATAGGCAATCACCTGATCCAGAGGATAGGGAAATGATGTAGAGAAGAGGCAGGCAGATGACAGATCCAGAAATGGAGAGACAAATGCGTGATCTTCGAGCTAGACTCGAAGATATGGAGACAACGCAAAGACGCACAGCCAGTGCAGGGGATCTGAGTGATTCTGAGAACGAAGTTGAGGTTGAACGTGAAGAAGAGGTTGCAGTTGAAGATGCATCAAATGACCGTTTGATCAGAGCTATTGCCAGGATGGGTGCAAGGGTAAAGATGGACATTCCAGTTTACGAGGGAAACTTGGATGCCGAGGAGCTTCTAGATTGGATTAGAGCTCTGGATACATACTTCGATTATGAAGATGTCGAAGAAGACAGGAAGGTCAAGCATGCTGTCACGAGATTAAAAGGACATGCAACATTGTGGTTGGATGAACTACAAGCTGACAGACGCTGCAAGGGAAAGCAGAAGATCAAGAGATGGGATAGGATGATCGCGAAGATGAAGGCGAAATTTATCCCCAGGGATTATAAAATTACTCTGTTCAGGAGGATGCAGAACCTGAGACAGAAGTTGATGACAGTGAAAGAATACACTGAGGAATTCTACAGACTGAACATCAGAGCAGGTCATCGGGAGAGTGATGATGAAAAGGTTGCTTGATATCTAAATGGTCTGAGATATGACATTCAGGATGAAATAAGCATGCTAACCATCCGAACGGTGGAAGATGCTTATCAATTGGCTCTGAAAGCGGAGGAGAAGCTGAGTCGAAACCAGAGTCAGAGGGGCTGAGGTAGAAGTTAGCCCAGAGGCAAATCAGTTGCCCAGGAAAAATATCAGAAGCCCAAGGAGGACTTTAAGAAACCTCAAACTCGCACAGAGAGAGGTGGAACCTCACAGCGGGGGAAATATGCTGAGCTGAGAGGACAACATAATGAGCAGAGAGGAGATTATGGTGATGGCAATACTTTTCCTCGTACTAGAGGCAGAGGAAGAGGAATAGGTGGAGTAATCACATGCTTCACATGTGGAAAGAATGGGCACAAGGCTTACAAGTGTCCAAAGAAAAATAAGGACATTGGAGAAGCTCACATCGCCGAGGCGGGATGTTGAGGCAGAAGACGCTGAAGGCAAAAGATCGCTTATAATGCAGAAATCTCTTTTGACACCTGAGAAGGAGGTGGAGAGTTCAGTCCAAAGGACCAGACTTTTTAGGACTACTTGGAAGACCAAGGACAGGGTATGCAATGTTATAGTGGACAGTGGTAGCATAGATAATCTCGTATCTATAGAGATGGTAGAGAAGCTGGAGCTGGAGACGATTGATCATCCAAGCCCATACAGAATTTCGTGGCTACAGAAAGGACACCAGGTAACTGTCACTAAACAATGTTTAGTTGAATTCAAGATAGGGAGATATAATGATAAGATCTTATGTGATGTTATTCCCATGGATGTTTGTCATCTATTTCTGGGTAGACCATGGCAATATGACAGGAATGTGATTCATGATGGGTGAATGAACACATATACCCTAGAGAAGAATGGGAGGACACACATGTTGCTTCCAATTAAGGATAAAGAGGTAAAGCCAGAGGTAAGAAACACTGTACTTCTCATGAGTGGGAAGGAACTTCTTACAGAGGTTAAGAATAAGGAGGATCCACAATTCTTTATGGTTAGGAAACCGAGGATTGTTTTGACCAACACAAGAGTGGATGATTTACGAGATGAAATTTAGGAACTGCTCGAAGAGTTCGCTGATATTGTAGTGGATAAATTACCTCGTTCGTTGCCATCGATGAGAAGTCTAAGTCACCATATTGATCTCATACCAGGAGCCAGTTTTCATAATAAATCCGTGTACAGGTTGACGCCGCAAGACAATGAGGAGGTTAAAAGGCAAGTCCAGGATTTGTTGGACAAAGGTTTGGTCAGGGAAAGCTTGAGTCCATGTGTTGTTCCAACAATACTTAGTCCAAAGAAAGACGGAGGCTGGAGGGTGTGTACTGAGTCAAGAGAGATAAACAAGATAACCATCAGGTACATATTTCTATTACCGAGGATGGATGATCTGATGGATTTCTTGAGTGGAGCAAAGTACTTTTCAAAGATTGATTTGAAAAGCAGATATCACCAGATTCACATGAGAGAAGGTGATGAATGGAAGACAACATTCAAAACAAACCAAGGGTTGTATGAATGGATTTTTATGTCGTTTGGCTTAACAAATGCGCCGAGTACCTTTATGAGGTTGATGAACGAACTCCTAAAGGATTTCATCGGGGAATTTGTCATCGTGTATTTGGATGACATACTGATTTTCAGTAAATCAGTGGCAGAGCACTTGAACCATTTACCTACAGTGATGCAGAGGCTATAGCAGGAGAAGTTGTTGATTAAAATGATGAAGTCCTTATTCATGAAGACAGAACTCATTTACTTGGGGTTTGTTATTTCTGCAAATGAGTTGAGGATGGATCCAGATAAGGTGGAGGTAATCAAGAATTGACCATCACCAAAGAATATCTTTGAGGGAGAAGTTTTCATGGATTGGCTAGTTTCTACCGGATGTTCATCAGGAATTTTAGTGGGATTAGCGCAGCGATGATGGATACAGTGAAAAAGAGGCATAAATCTTTTCACTAGACTGAAGAGGCTGAAAAGAGTTTCAGATTGCTGAAATGGAAGATTACAGAACAACCAGTTTTGGTGTTGCCGGATTTCCAGAAAACATTTCAAGTGAAATGCGATGCAAGCGGATTTGTGATCAGGGGAGTCTTAAGTCAGGGAGACAGGCCGATAGCATACTTCAGTGAGAAGCTGAATGAAGAAAAATTGAAGTACTCCATGTATGACAAGGAGTTCTATGCCACCATACATGCATTGAAGAAATAGAGGCATTACTTAATCCTGAAAGAATTTGTATTGTACAGTGACAATCATGCACTGCAGTTTGTGACTCAATAGGAAAAGTTGAATGAAAAACATGTCAAATGGGTTGAGTATATGTAGAATTTCACTTTTGTGATTAAGAATATTTCTAGTACTGCTAACAAAGTTGTTGATGCTTTGAGCAGGAAGTGTTTGTTGTTGCAGGAGTTCCGAGTCAAAACACTGGGTTTTGAGGATCTTAGAGACATGTACGCAGATGATCAAGATTTTGGGGAGGCGTATGAAGCAACTGAGAATCCAGTTCTCAGAGACTGAAGCCAGTAGGCAGATTATATGATCCAGGAAGGATTTCTCTTTAAGGGTAATCAACTGTGTATTCCAAAATTCTCCATGAGGGAGAATCTGTTGAAGGAGAAACATAGTGGAGGATTAGCAGGGCACTTTGGTCACGATGAGACATTCACAAAGCTGAGCGAATCATAATTTTGGCCGGGGATGCGGGAAAAGGTCAAGATATTTGTATACAGATGCAGAATTTGCCAGCATTCGAAAGGAAGGAAGAAGAATGCAGGTTTTTATCAACCATTGCGCATACCAGAGAGGCCGTGGGATGCTATTAGCATGGATTTTGTATTGGGGTTGCTGAGAACACAAAGAGGCATTGATTCAATATTTGTGGTGGTCGATAGATTTTCCAATATGGCACACTTCATTCCATGTCAGAAGACCAGTGACACGACTCACATCGCGAACCTGTTTTTCAAAGAGGTCATTCGACTTCATGAAATGCCGAGAAGTATAGTTTCAGATAGAGATACAAAATTCATAGGGCATTTTTGGAGGACCTTATGGAAGAAGCTGGGAACTAACTTGTTGTTTAGTTCATCTTATCATCTGTAGATGGATGGGCAAATGGAGGTAGTGAATAGAAGTCTGGGAGACTTGTTGAGGAGCTTGGTGACAAAGAACCATAGCAGTTGGGACAATATATTTCCATAGGCAGATTTTGCGTATAATGACTCAGTCAACAGGAGCATAGGATAGAGTCCATTTTAGGTTGTTTATGGCATGCAACTGATAGGAGTTTCTGAACTAAGGGATTCAGAACAGACTGCTACTAGCAGCGCTAGTGCAGAAGAATTCGCAGAGGCGATGAAGGAACTTCACAGCTAGGTGAAGCAGCGATTACTGGAGTCAAGCCAGGAATATAAGCGTAGAGCCGATCAACGGAGGAGACAACTTCAGTTCGAGGTTGGTGATTTGGTTTTGGCACATCTAAAAAAAGAAAGGTTCCCAAGATGAACATATAATAAATTGAAGATGAAGAAAATCGGGCCATGCAGGGTCTTGAAGAAATTTGGGGCGAATGCTTATGAGATTGAATTACCCGATGGGATCGGAATATCTCCGATATTCAACATCTCAGATTTGTACCCCTACAGAGCAGACGAAACGGAGACTGGAACTGAGCATCCAGCGATCCAGTGGAAGAAATAGATTCCAGTTGCAGAGAATCCACATATGGAGTGCATACTGGATAAGAGAGTGAGCAACAAGACCAGGTGAAAGCAATACTTTGAGTATTTGGTCAAGTGGAAGAATCACACAGTTGAAGATGCCAGCTGGGAGACCGAAGCGGAGATACAGAAGCATGGACAAACCATGTAGGAGCTCATGGATATGATCCAATGAAATTTTTCTTGTGAGGGAGTATGATGCAGGAGCATCTCCCACATCAAGCGAGCAAGTGCGGAAGTGGAGGATAACTAGAAGCGTCCAACACAAATTTTGAAAATAACTTTGAAAGTTGTTGCGCGATCTTAAATGAGTCATTAAGAAAGAGTGCACTTGTATAATGTAATGGACCTTGAGCGGATTGCTCTCGTCCTTAGTAGGTAGATGGCATTTAAGATAGTTAATGCAGGTAGATAGAATTTAATTCTAGACTAGACAGTTGTAGAACGCAAGAGGGAAACGGGATATAGACACCCTCATTGTGTATTGTAACATTATGATGAGTTAGAAGCATTTGAGCATAGAAGAAGTAGAGAGCTGTGTAAGAACACCCATGTACAGATATTTGAATTAATAGAAAGCTTTGATTCAAATTCATGGTTTGTCTTGTTCTCTGTGTATTGATGTTGATATGCTCATGAATGGTTGCTTCCTGTTATACATTTTCTTTATATGCTGTGTATATGATTTCATGGTTGAATTGAAGTCTGAGAGGAAGAAGGAATTAGTTTCAATTGTTTCTCTATTTTGAGCCAGAGGATTCCTGCAAGGAGTGCAGATGAAGTGTCTGCAAGGAGTGTGTTGATGGAGGGCTCAGATAGTTTAACCTTTGTTCTAAATTCCCAGAAGTACAGTTGGGGACGGGAGTCGTGCAAGGAGTGCACAGGCTGAGTGAAGTTCAGGGGTGCGAACCTGAGCGAGAATTGAAGGACTGCTGCTGTAGGTGTGTGCAAAGTCGAGGGACTTCAACACTTAGTCGTGGTTGAAGATTTTCTCAAGGAGTGCGTGCAAAAGGTGTTTCTGAGAAGACTTAAAGTTGTGAGAAAGCTCAGGAGGAATAAGGCCTTCAATATTGTGGAAGGGAAGTGCAGAGAAGTTGTTCCTCGAAGGTTTGCAAGAAGCGTCGCAAGTTTGCACACAGGTGGACGAGTTCCGTGGAGGAATACATAGTCATTTCACATATTTCACCAGGAGAAATGGATGCTCGGAATTCTCCGAGGAGAATTCGCGAATCTCCCTGAGCCATTATATCTTGGAGAGGTGCATGGGAGATATGTCAACGTAATCTCGAAAGGTTCAAATCTCAGGAGGGGAAGATCCGTTGATCAGGGCCATGAGGACCGTTGGACCTACATGTATATCGTGTATCGGGGTTTTGTAGGTTGAAACTCCAAAACATTGCGACAGGAATCGTGAAATCTCGATACGCGATATCCCGACAGCTAAAAGGAATAGTGTGGGCCACAGCGGAATAGGTGAGTGGACAGGTGGCACGTCTCATCGGGAATTCACAACGAGAAGTCCCGAAATATCGACATTAGGATTCGCGATCCCATGAAGTCTGAGGTCCCGATGAGATAAGGGATCGTTGAAGTCAAAGCAGCGAACTCATCAGAGTTTCGGCGTATCGGGAGTCAGGAGTTGGTAAAGTGAATTGCTTGATATCACGAGTGGTGAAATTGCGATAGGAGGAGTCCCAACAGGTAAAAGAGGGGTTAGCATTGACTTGCATCGGAGTTCGGGGATTCGAAAAACAAGTGCTCGACCACTGACCTCGTGAAGTCACGAAGTCCGATTCCTCGATAAGTAAAGAGAGGGGGATCGCGCTAGAGTTCTGTGGGTGCGGATTTCCCGATAGGGAAATAGAAGAACATTTCAGTTCTTCGGGCCGAACATAAGAGAAGATCCTGTGAGCGGACGTACTTGTGAGCGCGGGCTGCACCAACTGGTATCAGAACCTGATTCTTGTCTGTATATTTCAGGCGAGGGAGACATAAGAGGTAAAGAGTACTCTGATACACATCAAGTGGTATCAGAGCTCAGAAAGATTCTTTTCTTTCTGTAGCAGAGAAGAAAATTCACTATGCCGCCCAGAAGAGATAGGCAATCACCTAATCCAGAGGATAGGGAAATGTCGCGGAGAAGAGGTAGGCAGATGATAGATCCAGAAATGGAGAGACAAATGCGTGATCTCTGAGCTAGACTCGAAGATATGGAGAGAGCGTAAAGACGTACAACCAGTGCAGGGGATCTGAGTGATTCCAAGAGAAAAGTTGAGGCTGAACGTGAAGAAGAGGTTGCAGTTGAAGACGCATCAAATGAATGTTTGATCAGAGATATTGCCAGGATGGGTGCAAGGGCAAAGATGGAAATTCCAGTTTACGAGGGAAACTTGGATGTCGAGGAGCTTCTAGATTGGATTAGAGCTCTGGATACATACTTCGATTATGAAGATGTCGAAGAAGACAGGAAGGTCAAGCATGCTGTCACGAGATTAAAAGGACATGCAACATTGTGGTGGGATGAACTACAAGCTGATAAACGCTGCAAGGTCAAGAAAAATATCAAGAGCTGGGATAGAATGATCACGAAGATGAAGGCGAAATTCATCCCCAGGGATTATCAAATTACTCTATTTAGGAGGATGCAAAACCTGAGACAAAAGTTGATGACAGTGAAAGAATACATTGAGCAATTCTACAGACTGAACATCAGAGCAGGTCATTGGGAGAGCGATGATGAAAAGGTTGCTAGATATCTAAATGGTATGAGATATGACATTCAGGATGAAATAATCATGCTAACCATCCGAATGGTGGAAGATTATTATCAATTGGCTCTGAAAGCGGAGGAGAAGCTGAGCCGAAACCAGAGTTAGAGGGGCTGAGGCAGAAGTCATCCCAGAGGCAAATCAGTTGCCCAGGAAAAATATCAGAAGCCCAAGGAGGACTTTAAGAAACCTCAGACTCGCACATAGAGAGGTGGAACCTCACAGCGGGGGAAATATGCTGAGAAGAGAGGACAACATAATGAGCAGAGAGGAGATTATGCTGATGGCAATACTTTTCCTCATACTAGAGGCAGAGGAAGAGGAAGGGGTGGAGTAATCACATGCTTCACATGTGGAAATAATGGGCACAAGTCTTATGAGTGTCCAGAGAAAAATAAAGACATTGGAGAAGCTCACATCACCAAGCCGCAGAGGCGGGATGTTGAGGCAGAAGACGCTGAAGGCGGAAGATCGCTTATGATGAGGAAAGATCTTTTGACACCTGAGAAGGACATGGAGAGTTCAGTCCAAAGGACCAGAATTTTTAAGACGGCTTGCAAGACCAAGGACAGGGTATGCAAGGTTATAGTAGACAGTGGTAGCACGGATAATATCATATCTATAGAGATGGTAGAGAAGCTGGAGATGGAGACGATTGATCATCCAAACCCATACATAATTTCATGGCTACAGAAAGGACACTAGGTAACTGTCACTAAACAATGTTTAGTTGAATTCAAGATAGGGGGATATAATGATATGATCTTATGTGATGTTATTCCCATGGATGTTTGTCATCTATTGCTGGGTAGACCATGGAAATATGACAGGAATGTGATTCATGATGGGCGAATGAACACATATACTCTGGAGAAGAATGGGAGGACACACATGTTGCTTCCAATTAAGGATAAAGAGGTAAAGCCAGAGGTAAGAAACATTGTACTTCTCATGAGTGGGAAGGAACTTCTTATAGAGGTTAAGAAGAAGGAGGATCCACAATTCTTTGTTGTCAGGAAACCGAGGATTGCTTTGACCAACACAAGAGTGGATGATTTACCAGATGAAATTCAAGAACTGTTGGAAGAGTTCGCTGATATTGTAGTGGACAAATTACCTCGTTCGTTGCCACCGATGAGAAGTGTGAGTCACATTATTGATCTCATACCAGGAGCCAGTTTTCTGAATAAACCCGTGTACAGGTTGACACCACAAGAGAATGACAAGGTTAAAAGGAAAGTCCAGGATTTGTTGGACAAAGGTTTGGTCAGGGAAAGCTTGAGTCCATGTGCTGTTCCAACAGTACTCAGTCTGAAGAAAGACGGAGGCTGGAGGATGTGTACTGACTCAAGAGCGATAAACAAGATAACCATGAGGTACATATTTTCGTTACTTAGGATGGATGATCTGATGGATTGCTTGACTGGAGCAAAGTACTTTTTAAATATTGATCTGAAAAGTGGATATCACCAGATTCGCATGAGAGAAGGTGATGAATGGAAGACAACATTCAAAACAAACGAAGGGTTGTATGAATGTCTTGTTATTCCGTTTGTCTTAACAAATGCGTCGAGTACCTTTATGAGGTTGATGAATGAACTCCTAAAGGATTTCATCGAGAAATTTATCATCGTGTATTTGGATGACATACTGATTTTCAGTAAATCAATGGTAGAGCACTTGAAGCATTTGGCTACAGTGATGCAGAGGCTACAACAGGAGAAGCTGTTGATTAACATGAAGAAGTCCTCATTCATGAAAATATAACTCATTTACTTGGGGTTTGTTATTTCTTCAAATGAGTTGAGGATGGATCCAAATAAGGTGGAGGTAATCAAGAATTGGCCATCACCAAAGAATATCTTTGAGGTGAGAAGTTTTCATGGATTGGCTAGTTTCTACCGGAATTTCATTAGGAATTTCAGTGGAATTAGCACAGAGATGATGGATACAGTGAAGAAGAGGCATAAATATTTTCACTGGACTGAAGAGGCTGAAAATATTTTCAGATTGCTGAAAAGGAAGATTACGGAACAACCAGTTTTGGTGTTGCTTTATTTCCAGAAAACATTTCAGGTGAAATACGATGGAAGCGGATTTGTGATCGGCGCAGTCTTGAGTCAAGAAGACAGGACGATAGCATACTTTAGCGAGAATCTGAATGAAGCGAAATTGAAGTACTCCACGTATGACAAGGAGTTCTATGCCACCATGTAGGCATTGAAGAAATGGAGGCATTACTTAATCCCGAAAGAATTTGTATTGTACAGTGACAATCATGCACTGCAGTTTGTGACTCAACAGGAAAAGTTGAATCAGAAACATGTCAAATGGGTTGAGTATATGAAGAATTTCACTTTTGTGATTAAGCATATTTCTGGTACTGCTAACAAAGTTGTAGATGCTTTGAGCAGGAAGTGTTTGCTATTGCAGGAGTTCCGAGTCAAAACGTTGGGTTTTGAGGATCTCGGAGACATGTACACAGATGATCAAGATTTTGGGGAGGCGTATGAAGCAGTTGAGAATCCAGTTCTCATAGACCAAAGCCAGTGGGCAGAGTATATGATCCAAGAAGGATTTCTCTTTAAGGTTAATCAACTGTGTATTCCAAAATTCTCCATGAGGGAGAATATGTTGAAGGAGAAACACAGTGGAGGATTAGCAGGGCACTTTGGTCACGACAAGACATTCGCAAAGCTGAGCGAATCATACTTTTGGTCGGGGATGCGAGTAGAGGTCAAGATATTTGTAGACAGATGCAGAATTTGCCAGCATTCAAAAGGAAGGAACCAAAATGCAGGTTTTTTTCAACCATTGCCCATACCAGAGAGGCCGTGGGATGCTATTAGCATGGATTTTGTATTGGGTTACCGAGAACACAAAGAGGCATTGATTCAATCTTTTTGGTGGTGGATAGATTTTCCAAGATGACACACTTCATTCCATGTCAGAAGACTAGTGACATGACTCACATCGCAAACTTGTTTTTCAAAGAGGTCATCCGACTTCATGGATTACCGAGAAGTATAGTTTCAGATAGAGATACAAAATTCATAGGGCATTTTTGGAGGACCTTATGGAAGAAGCTAGGAACTAACTTGTTGTTTAGTTCAACTTATCATCCACAGATGGAGGTAGTGAGCAAAAGTCTAGGAGACTTGTTGAGGAGCTTGGTGACAGAGCACCATAGCAATTGGGACAATATATTGCCGTAGGCAGAGTTTGCGTATAATGAATCAGTCAACAGGAGCACATGAAAGAGTCCATTTCAGGTTGTTTATGGCATGCAACCGAGAGGATTTTCTGAACTAAGGGATTCAGAATAGACTGCGACTAGCATCACTAGTGCGGAAGAATTCGCAGAGGTGATGAAGGAAATTCACAGCCAGGTGAAGCAACGATTACTAGAGTCAAGCCAAGAATATAAGCGCAGAGCTGATCGACAGATGAGACAAATTCAGTTCGAGGTTGGTGAGTTGGTTTTGGCACATATGAAAAAAGAAAGGTTCCCGAGAGGAACATATAATAAATTGAAGATGAAGAAAATCGGGCCATGTAGGGTCTTGAAGAAATTTGGGGCGAATGCTTATGAGATTGAATTACCCGATGGGATTGGAATATCTCCAATATTCAACATATCAGATTTGTACCCCTACAGAGCAGACGAAATGGAGACTGGAACTGAGAAGCCAGTGATCCAGTGGACAAAACAGATGCTAGTTGCAGAGAAGACACAGATGGAGTGCATACTTGTTGGCAGCCAATTCAATTTTTTTATTACCCTGAAGCTGCCTGCACCTATGTCTCTTGAACTTCAAATTTATGTCGCATCTTGCAAAGAGATGATGTTTTCATTTCAAGCGACATTTGCAAATTGGTTTTAATTTAGTTTTCACGACTGAAAGCGTGAAAACCCCTCCATTGTTATTTGAATTGTCATGATCTGCTATTTGATATGCTGATTGGTACTTACCTTTGGTTTATTTTTAAAACTATGTCCATTTGCCTATTATCGCTCTAATTGCGCAACTTGATTTTGATTTAATTGATAAGGCATTGAGCATGCAAATTTATGAGTTATACTTGATTGTATAGGGGTCATGATGGGTTATTTTTTTTTATATAATGTGATCCTTATTATTTTTAAAGCTTTTGGCTTATCAATTTTATCTATTCTCACCATGTTTTAAAAACTGTTGATCAAAACATTGGATTATGTAACAAGCGCATGAGTTTGATTTCATATTGAATGGAAATGTTTGATTATACACATGGCGCGTTGGTGAAACATTTGGATTTTAATTTGGTTTGAATTATACTATGGCACATTGATTTATGGTTTTGGTTCTACATTGATTAATGGCACGTTGATATGATTATCCACCGCTCAAATTTTTGGGTTGGCCGATTAGTATGGTTTAAACGATATGATGAGTGATTGAACAACACTGTACTGTGCCATTAAAATGCTGCATGACGGTGATAATCCCACCACCTTCGCACGCATACATTAATTCATTCCCCTTTGAGCGCTTGTAGCTGTTAGCCATAATGATTTTTTCTCCTGTGTATTGTATGTTTAATCCGAACCCTACCCTGTGCCCACACCATGGCTCCAGTCGTAAGGGCTGAACCCAATGGTTGCCAAAAATTGTTGATGTTTGATGGTGCTTACAGTGACCTTGAGGTATTCGGATGGCTCTCGTTCATACGAAAGTTTGATGGCTATAACCCTAGCGTGGCTCGGCAATTTGCATTAACCTTTGATCGCTGCCGAGCCAAGGTTGGGGATGTGCAATTGGAAATTAATGAGCAATTTCTCAGTCCAGCTACTAGTCTACCTGCTGTCGGACAGAGATGGTCAAAAAATTGTGGAGTGGAAGATGTCCCATGGACATTACTCTTCCATTCACGGAGGGTGAGTTCCTGTGACAAAGGTTTGCCCGCAAATATGCTAAAGCAACGATGGCACAACCTGCTGATGATAATCAAGCAATTCATCACATGCGAGGGCCGGTATGGTTTCGTTTTCCTGTACCACCTTCGGCTACTTATGGTTTTCATAGGCTATGAGCTTAATATCCCTTACTACTTGTATAGGAGTCTGTTTAAAATGTCCAAAAGGTACAAATGGAACCAGGCCGACAACAGCCTATTTCATTTTGGGATAATTAAAATGCTTGTGGTTTGTGATTTGGGGTCATGCCGAGACTGTTGGAGTGACTTTCTTTATCGCAATAAGTTTGAGGACTCAAGCCCACCACGGGTTGACAAACCTGTGGTGAGCGAGAGAAAGTTAGTACCCCCTATCCGTTACAGTTCTCTGCTACCCAAACCCCTACCCGAACCACCTATTGACTTACCCAATTTTGTACCAAGGATGTGGAAATTGTTAAACCCGTGGCTAAAAAGCATAAGACCAAACCTAATGCGAATTCTAAAGGAAAGAAAAACACCTGGTTAATCTCTCGCATGGCAAGAAACAAACTGAAGATTCCTGTCAACCCTGACCCTATCATGGTAAGTGAAGATTCTGACTCGGAGGTTGAACGTTACCTACCAAGCAAGTATCCCTATTCCGAAGGTCTATGTGATAAACCCACATACGATTTTGTGAAGAAATTACCACCTTGTTTGCTAACTGATTCTAATTATCCTGGCATCAAAATGCCTTGTGAAACCCCTGGTGACTCGTCGAAACCCCTTTCTTCTCTATATCAACCATCTGCTCCACCATGTGATCAGTGTGGCTCATGGTTAGAAAGGTATTACCTCGATGTGCCAATGATGCAGTCCAGAATTCATGTTCTGGAGTATCAAGTTGCAAAGCTCACCAGTCAAAAAGTGAAGATGCCATCCACTGATAAGAAATAGCGAGCAACTGGTTCGATTTTGTTTAAGAACGTGGAGTCGGCTACAACAGTCGTCAATTCAAAATTGGCGTAGCTCGAACAACCTCATTGGTATGACTTTCACCTATTTATATGACATAATCATAAACTCTGTTTACACCGTAGATTTTCTTTGACACATAAGCATGCATTTTTGTATATAATTTGGTTTTGATAAATCTAATTTTGCTATTGTTTTAAATTTCGATTGGATTTGGCTTTGATTCGATTGATCTCGAGATAGATTTGATTTTTTTTGGCTTCAATCAAATGCTCTGTTGATAATCTAAGTTGTTAATATTTTCTAAACACAGGCTGTTTTTGGTATTACAATTTTGAACACAGTCAATATCTCATTTCAAATTGGTTATATTCTATGCGATATGGTTGGCAATTATGGTTAACTGTTGTGATTGTATATTCTATATTTTCTGACCAATTCGAATACCATTCTGTTATTGCATGACCGAATTGCGAATAGATATGAATCGTAGCTGTTATACCCAACCAAATCGATTCAGACTGTTTTGTTTGACCATGTTATCATATTGCAACAAATATATTGTTTGAATTCGATTTGAGGAATGAAATTAACTGTATCCAGTCTCACGATTTGTTTCTATAATTAAACTCAGCCATATTCGTTTTGATTATTCACCCAGTTTATATTATGAATTCTGTTCATTCTATCACGCTCTTGTCTATTGTCTGACTGGTGATCGATAACGAGATTCGTTGGGTCTATACTCATTGAGTATGATTTCATTTGAATATAATTGAAACAATTACCTATCTTTACACATGACTGAATGATATCAATCTATTGCTATGACTATAACGAGTCAATGATGGTTGTGATTTCTATTTGATCCTATCGGTTAACTGTATGACACTCAACGACCGAAGACTATGGCAAAGTTTGTGGATACTGTTATGCATGTTTCGTTTTGACTATAGTCGTAACAGTTTGGTATTTGATTAACACAATATGAATTTTATGCATAGTCGTAACCAATCGATTGTGATTGTGTTCGATTATAACTATATCGATTTTGAATACGATGCGATTTACTTGTAATTGCATTTGGATATGAAACAATGTGGTTATTATTTGACCCGATTTAATGGAAATTTAAAAACAGAGCATTCTTATCCTGTTTCGATTGCATCCTTTTCGATTAGGTTTGATTTGAAAGATAAATTTTCTTGAAACATTAGTAATTTGATTTTAATGTTTGTTAAAAACAAATTAAATTGGATTGTTTTAAAAAGATTTGGTTTGATTGTTATCTGATTTTATATTCTATTTTAGACTAGCTACAGAATCAGATGATTCTGTAGCTAAGTCTATAGGATCATTTTATTATTATTTTGTTACTGAAATATCTTTCTAATTTGATGTTTGTGTTCTATTGCAGGTAAATTCAAAATTGCAATTGAGTTTATGAGCAGTT
Source organism: Picea sitchensis (assembly GCA_010110895.2). Classification (NCBI taxonomy): domain Eukaryota; kingdom Viridiplantae; phylum Streptophyta; class Pinopsida; order Pinales; family Pinaceae; genus Picea; species Picea sitchensis. Next base: position 20,006 of record SNQJ01S0097128.1, read on the forward strand.
AGGAGATGTTTCCAAGATTTCACTTGCATTTCATTTCCTAGTTTAGATGATTTTGGGGATATTTCCCAGATTATGTAAAACTTTTTGATATTATCCACAGGGAGGTTTTACCCTGTGGAGAAACTTATATATACTTATGATTTTTGTAATAATGTTCATCCTCATTCATGGGAGAACAAGGATATGGAGTTCTAATACAGACTGGAGCAGAATTGATGTTATGTCACAGCTTTAGCTTCTCAATATATGAACATTTTTTTTCACGTTTTGTATATCACTTTGTTTATGATTTATGACTACTTTAGTTATCTAGATCATATGCAAATGATATAATTTTAATCACTGTAATCCATATCTGGTTTCTTCCAATTGTATAAAATACATAACAATTGTTTAATTCAGTTTGAGAATGACAGGTTTATCTTCTTCATTGATTGAATTATCAAATATAGATTTTTTCATAACAGGTTTCCCTTATTGCAGAGATTTATACGTCTTATAGTTGTTATGATATTTTTATGTCTTATTTGTCCTGCAAACCAACTCGAAGAGCAACTCAACTGATTGTTTACGAGAAGATATTGAACCAATTCGGTGCGAGTTTACTTCCTCCGACCAGCTTCAGAGTCATCACACACGGGACAAATTAAGACCGCTTCCAGGTCAGCTAATCTTTTATTTGCTATTTTCATTAAGTAGTCCAGTTTAGATTTAAGTTTCATTAGATTTATATTAGATTGTTTAATTTCAGTAAATATATTAGATTGTTTAATTTCAGTAATGTTTATTTCTTTTTCATAAAGTATAAAAATCAAAAAGAGATTCCTGGCTGTCTTAGGGCAGAAAATACATGAGTTTTGCAGGTTTTAATTAAATCTGTAGATTGTTTATAGTGTACATTTTGTGAATAAGTAATATTGTAGCTGGTAATTAGATAGTTGATTTGAGTTGTTATAATAGTAATTAGTAGATTGTTTATAATATTTAGAATAGTTATATTTTAGTTTAATTTAGTAGTATGTTTTAGATAGATTAGTTTAGTTTCTTTTAT
>SNQJ01S0097128.1:21066-52100 GCA_010110895.2 Picea sitchensis
TATGCTGGTTTTCCCGGTTTGGGTTTCCAGGTGAAAAATCTCTGTGTAATGTTTGTATTTTCCATTGTATCTTTTCAGTTCTTTTCTGAATATCGATTTGCAGTAGATATTGTACAAGGTTAGAATTTACAGTCTCAGCAATCCTTCCTCCCAATATATATCCCTATCATCACCCTTTTTCCCAAAAAAATGAAATTAAGAAAATTGTTCAAGAACTTCTCAACGTAGGTGTTATCCACCCTAGTGCGAGCCCCTACTCTTCTCTTGTGGTCATGGTCCTTAAGAAAGAAGGTTATTGACACATGTTTCATGACTTCTGCGCCCTCAACAAACTCACCATTAAATACAAATTTCCCATTCCTATCATTGATGACCTCTTGGATGAATTGAGTGGCGCCCAGTTCTTTACTAAACTTGATCTTCTTTTTAGCTACCACCGGATCCGTATGAAAGAGACAGACATTCCTAAGACTGTATTAATAAATCATGAGGGCCACTATGAGTTTTTGGTCATTCCCTTTGGCTTGTGTAATGCTCCCTCATTTTGTATTATTTTTCTTTGATGATATCCTCATCTATAGTAAAACCTAGACAACCCATCTTTCTCATGTGGATCGAGTTCTCCATCTACTCTCTTAGCACCAACTTTTCCTCAAACAATCTAAATGTTCTTTTGGCACCTTAGAAGTCGAGTACTTGGGTCATCTTGTTAGAAAGGCTAGTGTTAGGGTGGATCCTAAAAATATTAAAGCTATGTAATATTGACCTCACCCAAAGACTCGCAAAATCTTGCATGGATTTGTAGGTTTAATAGGTTATTGTTGGAATTTTTTTAAGAATTATGGAAAGATTGTGGCACCTCTCACTGCTCTCCTTAAAAATAATTCTTTCACTTCGACTCCAGCAGTTGCTCAGGATTTTCAAACCTTGAAGATGTCCATGTGCACCACTCCAGTCCTGGCCCTTCCTGATTTCACAAAGACCTTTGTCCTGGAATGTGATGCTTCCGGGAAAGGAATTGGGGTCATCCTTATGCAAGAGGGTTGGCCTTTGGCCTTTACCAGCAAACAATTGTCAGAGAGAAATTTGGGAAAATCAATATATGAAAAGGAAATGTTGTCTATTTTTCATGTCATGGATCTTTGGCACCCTTATCTATTGGGGAAACACTTCCAAATTAAGAAATATCATCAAAGATTCAAGTATTTTCTGGAACAACGCCTTTCCTCTCCAGAGAAACAAAAATGGGTGACTAAGATCTTTGGATATAATTATGATATCATTTATAAGAAAGTAAAATACAATGCGGTTGTTCATGCACTTTCCAAAAAATATGAAGATGAATGGTCCCTTTTTTCTCTCTCCTTCATTGTACCATATTGGCTCCAAGTTGTTCTCCAGGAATGGATACACAATCCCAAAAGTTCGCATCTTATACAACAATTGTAGTCCAATTCTCTAGTCTCCCCATGGTACTCTTGGATCAATGATGAGATTCGATACAAAGGCCATTTTTATTTAAGTAAATAGTAAAAACTTAAATCCACGGTACTTTCTGAGCTTCATGCTACACCCACCACTGGGCACTCCAGTTTTACCAAAACATATGACCGGGTCAAATGTTCTTTTTTTTGGGATGGTATGAAAAAAGAATTTCATAATTTTGTGGTTGAATGTGATGTGTGTCAATGCAACAAGGTCAAAAAATTCAAATCTCCTGGCACACTACAACCGCTTTCGATTCCACCTACGATTTCACGGGATATTTCTATGGATTTTATTGTAGGCTTACCTAAATCAAGAAATAAATTAGTCATCATGGTGGTAGTTGATCATCTTTCCAAGTATGCTCATTTATGTTCTCTTCAACACCCATTTAAAGCATCCAATGCGGCTCAAATTTTCATGGATCGGGTCTTCAAGCTTCATGGCATGTCACATTCTATTGTTTCTTATCACGACCCAACTTTCACCAGTAATCTTTGGCAAGAGTTGCTCAAGCTCCAAGGCACCCAATAGCATCTCAACACATCTTATCATCCCCATACTACTGGTCAAACTGAAGTTGTCAACAAGTTTTTGGAAACATATTTGAGGTGTTTTTCATCAGAAAGGAAAAATCAGTGGGCTCAATGGTTACCACTAGCTGAATGGTGGTACAACACTTCTTTCCATACAACTACCCACATGAATCCTTTTGAAGCAGCATATGGACAAAAGCCACCTGCAGTTCTCTTATGTTTTCCAGGTGTATCAAAGGTCCAGGTGGTTGACCAAATTCTTATAGTTCGAGAGGCTATTCTTCATACCCTCAAAGAGAATTTGGTCATGGCCCAGAATCACAGGAAACAACAAGCATATCAGGGTCACTTTGAACGTCAATTTTTAGAAGGGGATCAGGTGTTTCTTTGGCTGCAACCTTACAAGAAAAATTCCCTCAAGGATGACCATTGTCAGAAAATGGAGCCCAAACTTTATGTTCCTTATACTATTCTCAAGTGTGTGGGACAAGTGGCCTATCAGTTATCTTTTCCCAGTCATTCTAAGCTCCATCCTATTTTTCATGTTTCTTTCTTAAAGAAGGTGGTTGGAACTAAGTGTCAAACTCAAACTCACCTCCCCAAGTTGAACGAAGAAGGCTCCATTTGGTTACAGCCACAAGCCTTTTTGGACCAACATGAGCTTCGTCTATGTCAGTGACCCATCAAGGAAGTGTTAGTCCAGTGGAAAGATATTGTTTGTTGTGGTGCTTGATTATCTTCCTGATTCAGAGGTATTTTGTTTTCAGTCATGTTTATACCCCATGAAGTATTTACACCCCAGAAGTATGTACACTCTTCCACGTGGGGGAGTGTAGAGGGGGGTTACCCCCTCTGCGGGGTCTGACGAAAAGCAGGCCCCTGGTGGGGGTTCAGTGGCGAAACCCCTGAAGGAAAAATTTCCTTGTAAAAGTATATTGTAATTTCATTGTAAATCTGGACCGTTCATTATAAGGTCACAAATCCAATGGTAGAATTTGTGTTAGGGTTTTTTTCCCTAGAAGGAAACCCTCTCTTATGATAGAAATGTATTGTGGTTTTGTGTCATAGCGAATATTGTATTCTGAGATAGGAGACTATGAGAGAAAGAAGAGGAAGATACCTCGGGTTTGTTGTAGGTTGTATCCCTTCATATGCTGGATAATAATAAAGGAAGGACTTGCTATTTCTCTGGTGGACATAGCCCACATTGGGTGAACCACATAACTTTGTCTCTCTATTGTATTGTGTATCTTCTATGTTTTGTTTTCGCATTTGTTTTATTTTATTGCTCCACGGTCCTATTTTTTCTAACAACTGGTATCATAGCGAAAGGTAACTCGTAGGAAAAGAGGGTCCTGGTTCGAGTGGGAGCAATGTCAGAAGATGGAAAGTTTAGGGTTGAAAACTTTAATGGCCAAAACTATCAGTTATGGAAGATGAAGATGGAAGATTATTTATATCATAAGGATCTAATCCTACCATTGGGCGGAATAGAAAAGAAACCGACGGCTATGAAGGATGAACAATGGGAGATTCTTGACATAAAGGCTCTAGGAATGATACTACTGAGCCTGGTAGCGTCGATGGCTTTCAATATTTCGAAAGAAAAGACAACGAAGGGTTTGATGGTTGCATTGGCTAAATTTTATGAAAAACCCTCGGCGTCCAATAAGGTATTTATAATGAAGAGATTATTTAATATGAAGATGTCAGAAGGTGGTTTTTTTGCAGATAATTTAAATGATTTTAATATGGTTACTAATCAACTAATTTATGTAAAAGTGGACTTTGATGATGAGGTCAGGGCTCTTCTAATCTTGTGCTCATTGCTAGAAAGTTGGAATGGCTTGGTCATGGTTGTCAGTAACTTTGTATCTCATTCAAATACTTTAAAATTTGATGATGTTGTTGGTGTTATCCTTAGTGAGGAAATGCGATGGAAAAGCATGGGTGAGACATCAGGTAATGCGTTAAACATGGAGAATAGGGGCAGATAAAAGGATACGGGAAAGGGATCAGGGAACCATGGGAATTCTAGGAAGGGCAGATCCAAATCCATACTTGGAAAGATAGAGTGTTGGAATTGTGGGAAGAAAGGACATCTAAAGAAAGACTACAGAGCTCCAAAGAAATAAAGAGATGGACAGCAGGAGAGAAATCAGGAAGAAAATGTAACAGGTGATGTGTTATAAGATGCTTTGATTCTTTCTGTAGATAATATTTATGAGTCTTGGGTGGTAGATTAAAGGGCTTCATTTCATGCCACACCCCATAGGAAACATTTTCTAGATTATTTTCAAGGTGATTTTGGATAGGTTCATTTGGGTGATGATGAACCATGCAAAATTGATGGAATGGGAAGGGTAAAAATAAAGCAAACCAATGGAAACCAATGGTTTTTGAAAGAGGTAAGACATGTTCCATATGTAAGGAAAAATCTAATTTCAACATGACATTTGGCAAGTGAAGGTTGTATATCCATATTTACAGATACGACATGGAAGGTCATCAAAGGATCATTGGTGATAGCAAAAGGAGAGAAGGTAGGTACATTGTATTTATGTACTGGTAGTGCTGACTCTTATATCTCTTTAGCTTATACAGAAGTGGATACAACATTGTGGTATTATAGGCTTGGACACATGAGTGAGAAGGGGATGCAAATACTTCACAAAAGAAATTTGTTGCAAGAACTTAAACAAATTGATTTGGACTTCTGTGAGAATTGTGTTTATGGAAAACAAAAGAGAGTCAGATTTCTCAGAGTCGAAAAAGAAAATAAGAGTGAAAGGTTAGAGCTTGTGCATACATATGTATGGGGACCATCTCAGGTATCATCTCTTGGTGGCTCTCGTTACTATTTTACTTTTATTGATGATGCAACTAGAAAAACTTGGGTTTATTGCATTCGACAAAAATCTCATGTTTTTATATTTTTAAGAAATGGAAAGCTTTGGTTGAGAGTGAGACAGGAAAAAGGTTGAAGTGTCTCATATCAGATAATGGAGGTGAATATTGCAGCAGGGATTTTGATGATTACTATTCATACCATGGGATTCGTAGAGAGAAGACAGTTCCAAGAACACCACAAGAAAATGGTGTGTCAGAAAGGATGAATAGGACAATCATGGAGTGTGCAAGGACTATGAGATTGCATGTTGGTTTGTCCTTACAGTTCTCAGAAGATGTTGTAGATATTGTTGTTTACTTAATAAAGAGAGGAACTTCAAGCTCTTTGGATGGTATAATTCCATAGGAGGAATGGACAGAAAAAAATGTAAACTATTCTTTTTTGAAGACTTTCGGTTGTGAAGCATTTGTCCATATTGATAAAGAAAATAGAACAAATCTTGGGGAAAAATCCAAGAAGTGTACCTTTATTGGATACGGTTTTAATGATTTTGGTTATCGCTTATGGGATTATGAAAATAACAAAATCATTAGAAGTAGGGATGTTAAATTCAATGAGAAGGTCATTTACAAAGATCAGTTGCAGGGAAAGAAACAGGAAAAAAAAAAACAAGAATACATAGTGCTTGATGAGATCACTGAAAAAGAAATTCCAAAGTAACCAGAAAATAAAAATGTACAACAACAGGAGAAAAATGTACCTCAAACATTTGCAAGTGTTGTTAGAAAATCTACCAGGTTAAGTATACCCCCTGAACGATACTCTCCCTCATTGTATTATTTATTGTTGATTGATTCTAGTGAACAAGAATGTTATGAAGAGGCAATGCAGGTAGACACCAAAAAGAAGTGGGTGCAAGGCATGAAAGAGGAAATGGATTCCTTGGTAAATAACCATACTTGGGGCTTGGTTCAATTTCCTATAGGAAAAAGAGCATTGCATAATAAATGGGTTTACAAGTTGAAGGAAGAAGATGGAGGAATAAAGTGGTACAAGGCTAGACTTGTTGTAAAGGGGTTTGCACAAAAGAAAGGTATAGATTTTGATGAAATATTTTCTCCTGTTGTTAAAATGATTTCAATTAGGACTATTTTAAGTCTTGTGGCAGTACAATATTTGCATCTTGAACAATAAGATGTTAAAATATCTTTTCTCCATGGGGATTTGGAGGAAGAGATTTATATGCAGTAGCCACAGGGGTATGAGGTCAAAGGGAAGGATAATTTGGTATGAAGGTTGAAGAAGAGCTTGTATGGCCTAAAGCAAGCTCCAAGTCAGTGGTATTTGAAGTTTTATAGGCTTATGACAAAACAAGGTTATAGTAGATGTCATTTTGATCACTGTGTTTATTTCAAAAGGCTAGAAAATGGAAGCTATATTATCTTGATATTGTATGTAGATGACATTCTTGTTGTAGGGTCTAAAATGCAGGATACAAATGTGCTCAAGAATAAATTATCTACTTCATTTTCGATGAAGGATTTAGGTGTTGTAAATAAAATGCTTGGTATGAGAATAACAAGAGAAAGGAAAAATTGCAAATTTACATTGTCTCAGGGTGAGTAAATAGAGAAGGTGTTGGAGAGGTTTAGAATGCAGAATGCAAAACCAGTTAGTACACCTTTAACCAGCCATTTCAAATTAACTAAGGAAATGTGTCCCAAAACATAGGAGGAGATAGAATACATGTCCAGGGTCCCTTATTCATCATCAGTTTCCAGCTTGATGTATGCAATGATTTGCACAAGACCAGATATTGCACATGCAGTGGGAGTTGTGAGCAGGTATATGAACAATCCAGGTAAAGAACATTGGGAGGCAGTAAAGTGGATTCTGGGGTATTTGAGAGGTATTGCTATTCATGCATTATGTTTTGGAGGTTCAGACACCTTTCTATAAGGATATGTTGATTTTGATATGGTAGGTGATAAAGATAGTAGGAGGAGCACCAGAGGGTATGTTTTTACTATAGGTGGAATAGCAGTAAGTTGGATTTCAAAACTGCAAAAGGTTGTTGCACTTTCAACAACAAAGGCAGAGTATGTTGCTGCTCCAGAAGCTAGTAAAGAGATGATTTGGTTGCAGATGTTTATCGAGGAATTGGGAAAGAAGAAGGAGAATAGCAGGTTGTACTGTGACATTCAGAGTGCCATTCATATTACAAATAAATCATCCTTCCATTTGAATACTAAGCATATACATCTAAGGTACCATTTCATATGATCTGTCTTGGAAGATGGAGATTTGAAGTTGGAAAAGATACACACTAGCCAGAATCCTACAGACATGTTAACAAAGGGAGTAACCAGGGAGAAACTGAGTTCTTGCTTAGTTTCAGTTTTTCTTCAAGAATGAAGATGAAGATGAGAAATTTTCCAGGTCCAAGAAGGTTCCAATTCCATCATATACAACAGTGGTGGAGTTGTTGAGATCAGTCTCCAAGTGGAAGATTGTTAGTTGTGGAGCCTAAGTATCTTCCTGATTCATAGGTCTTTTGTTTTCAGTTGTGTTTATACCCCATGAAGTATTTACACCCCAAAAGTATGTACACTCTTCCACGAGGGGAGTTACCCCCTCTGCAGGGTCTGGGGGGCTATTCCACTAGCTGGGGGGTCCAGAGGCAAGCAGGCCCCCGGGCGGAGGTTCGGGAGTGAAGCCCCTGAAGGAATAATTGCCTTGTAAAAGTATATTTTAATTTCATTGTAAATATGGACCATTCATTATAAGGTCGCATATCTAACGGTAGAAGTTATGTTAGGGTTTTTTTTTCCCTAGAAGGAAACCCTCTCTTGTGAGGGAAATGTATTGTGGCTTTGTATCATAGAGAATATTGTATTCTGAGATAGGATATTGTGAGAGAAAGAAGAGGAAGTTGCAGCGGGTTTGATGTAGGTTGTATCCCTTCATATGTTGGATAATAATAAAGGAAGGACCTAGCAATTTCTCTGGTGCACGTAGCCCACACTGGGTGAACCACGTAAATATGTGTCTCTATTGTATTGTGTATCTTCTATGTTTTGTTTCCTCATTTGTTTTATTTTATTTCTCCACGGTCCTATTTTTCTAATAGATACAACTCCAACAGATGCCACTTGGGAACTAACTACCATTCTGCAGCAATTTCCTCATCTCAATCCTTGAGGACAAGGTTGTTTTTAAGGGGTAGGAAATGTTATGGACCTAACCCCTCACGTAGGTATAATAATATATTTCCATGTAATAAAGGTCAATATTAATAAGGCCTACAATAAGGAAGAATAATTCCAATGTAAGAAGACCTAATAGAAGCTTCCTCTTCTAGAAGGATATTCCTCTAGATTGTTCTTTTGATAGACATATTTAATATAAATAGGAGTCGAGGGTATGAGAAGTTTTATCTTGGATATTATTGTAATAGAGCTCTTCTCTTCTAGAGGTTTCCCCATCGAAGAGGCAAGTGACATTGCTCTCAATAATCAAAGTGCTCTTTCTGGTGTTATTCTGGTATCATTTTGGTATTATTGTGGTGTTTTTCTCGTTATATTGTTGTTCATCTTCCATTTCTAGATAATTATTTGTGTTCTGCATACTATTTTATATCTGGAATATTACAATTGTATTACTACCTATGGTCACAACCAGACTATCCCACAAGTCTAGTAAAGAACATAGTAAATTGATACACTTATCTTCATCTGAAATTTTAATCTCAACGGATATTAACTAACTTACCATAGTATTGAAGGAATTCAAATGCTTTGTAACGGATTCTCCATCTCTCATCCTCGAGTTATACAACTTCTTTATAAAGAATAGTTTATTTACTAGGTACTTAGACTGATACAAATTCCCCAACTTATCCCATAAATCCTTGGTTGTATATTCTTCTGACACATTCAGTAATACTGAATCTGAGAGACACGGTCGGGTTGTGCTCTTCACCTTCTGATCCAATTTTTTCCACTCATCTGTTGAAGTTCCTATGGGTGTAGTACCTGGATCTACCATGATCCACTGATCTCTATCCACCAACATATATTCCATCTTGAGCTTCCACAACTCAAATATTTTCCCATTAAAATTCTCGATCTCCATTTTCTAATTGCTCGCCATTTCTTTTCACCTAAAAAATCAATACCACATATCTCCCACTGTAACAAAGATTATCACAGTCCCAAACCAAACCCTTGACCAAAAACACATCCCCCTGAAGACAACAAATCTCTAATACCAAATGTATATTTAAACCTTGTACAATATTTACTGCAAATAAATTTTCAGTAAAATAACAGAAAAGATACAATGGAAACTACAAACATTACACATAGATTTTTCCCCTGGAAACCCAAACTGGGAAAACCAACATATTTTATATTCATTCATAGTGATAGATTATTTACAATACAATATACATATAAGAGCCAGTGGCATCCAAAACCCTAACCCAATTACCTGGATTAGTAAACAACCCTAATTTCTTAACCCGAAATAGAAAACCATCAACAAAACATGTGCCAAAAAGCTGTCCAAAAAGGGTGACCGCAGTGGGGCAACCTGAGAAAAGCAGCGAAAATGAGTAACTTTTTCTCGTGGAAAAAAAAATCTTGGGGGTGGTGTCACCCCTTGCAGACCTAAGCCCTCAGCCCACCCACCCTCCCCCTCCCCTCAAGCCCCATTGCATGCCCAATGCAAAGTAGACAATACTACTAGATTACAAGGAATATATACATACCTTGAGATCTAGGGTGAGGTTTGAGAATGGAGAATGCATTATTTTTTATAGAAATGGTATTGATCATCAAACTATAGTAGTCAAGAAAACAAACACAATAATGTTTCCTTAAACCATGAAGAATGAAATTTTCATTGCATTTGAAATTGATACAATAGACCAATCTATGCTATGAAATCTAAGAAATGGTCATTTGATATTCAATGGAATGGGTTTTTTGTATAAGAGGAAAATCGTAAGAGGACTACCTTTAATTAAACAACCTACTAAAATATGTGAGGGATGTTTGGGAAAACATAAATGTTTTCCCTCGGTAAATCATGGAGAGAAACAACTCCAGTTGAGTTGATTAATTTAGATCTATGTGGTTCTATGCAAAACCCTATTGGAACATCGGTTTCATTAACAAACCTCACCTTCTTAGATTAAGGGAGTTGACCAATTCTTGGGCCTGAATACTGAATAAACTAATGATTGATCATGTCCACTTTAGATTCGAGATCCACTTTTTAGGGATAGGTACATCATGATTGTTGATTTGGTCCATGACCAAACCTATTTATATATTATCATTATGGATTGGTATATCATCATTGGGAGAGATGTATTTTTACTCTCATGGAGCATGCTTGTTGTGCTTCAGTGCAGCAGTGTCTTTAGACAACAACATTTATTTTGGATCCTTTGTTCTCCTTTGCAGTTATTTTCCTATCCCAACATGGTATAAGAGACGATGGTTCTATGATCTCGAGTTCACAGAGAATGAGAATGAGTTTGAGACAATGGTCAATCTGTCTCATCTTAGTTGAGCATTTTGATGTTCCTTTGATCTCTCTTTTTGGCATGATGCCCTATTTTTCCACATTTTTATCTATTGAGGTTTTTTAAAACTCACCTAGGGATTTTTATATTGAGTTTTGGTACATCCATTAGACTAGATTTCAGTGTGGATACATCAGCGAATCTAGTGGTGGCTCTTTTCAATATCCTTATACATGTGCAAGCGTTCGTTCAACCAACAAAGAGTTAAATATTCTTTTACAAGCATTCTCTTGACTTGATCCAAGCTTGTTGGAGTGTGTTTTATATTCTTTCCATGACCAAACTTAGTAACTGTGTTGCACCGAGCACACGGGGGGTTCACAGTGGGGGGAGTTGATAACCCTCCCTATCTAAGAGGTTGCAAGGGCATGGAGCCCCTGAAAAAAAATGGTGGTTTTAGTCTGTATGCACATGGTTTTCGTTGATTGTTTTCTAATTCTAGTTTAGGAATTAGCATTGTTGACTAATTTGAGTCCAATGGATTAGGGGTTTTGGATGTCTTAGAATCCTCTCTCTCTCTCTCTCTCTCTCTCTCTCTCTCTCTCTCTCTCTCTCTCTCTCTCTCTCTCTCTCTCTCTCTCTCTCTCTCTCTCTCTCTCTCTCTCTATATATATATATATATATATATATATATATATATATATATATATTGTATTGTAATGAATATGTGGGGAATAAAGATTGGAGGTTATCTAAATAATTGTATTGTAAACAATGAATATGTATGGGGAATAAAGAATTAGAGGTGCAACTCTAAATAGGTTGTTGGTTTTCTTACTTTGGGTTTCTAGGTTAAAATCTATGTGGGATGTGTATGTATGCCATTGTATCTTTTCTTTTAATAAATAATCAATTTGTAGTAATTAATTGTACAATATTAAAAATCACATATGGTATCAAAGCAATTATTGGCTTCAAGGGGACTCCTTTATGGTCATGGGTTTAGATCAGGTCTGTGATAAACCTTGTTACAGTGGGAGCTCTGTGGTATCGATTCTTTCAATGAAAATAAATGGAAATAATTTCAAAAATATATATCAATAAATTTAACGGGAAAATCTTGTTGGCCCACATTTGTCATTAAACTAAAAGGTCAACCTTTTAGTTTACAATACAACCCTCAAATTTAATGGATAGACAAGAGGATTTTAAACCATGTCACAAGTCCTGAAGGAGGTTCTAACCACCAATTAAACAATCTCCTCCTCATCACCGACCAAGTTACTCAGCACCAACTAAGCAGACTCGAACCCATGACCTTTCTCTCTGATACAAATTGTTTGCTCACATTTTTCGTTAAACCAAAAGGACAAAATTTTAGTTTTTGATACAATCGTCAGAGTTAATAGATCCATAGGAGGATGTTAAACCATGTCATGAGTCTCAAAGGAGGTGTTTATCACCAAGTCAACAATGTTTTGATCTATGGAATATGGAATATATTTTGGTGAAAAAATATTAATGGATCACTATGAATCCAAGTACTACACCTACATGAATGTCAACATAAGACTAGGAAAAGTTGGATCGGAAGGTCAAGAGAACAATTTGTTTATGTCTCTTAGATTCAGTATTATTGAATATGTCAAGGGAAGATACAACTAAGGAATTCTGGAATAATTTATGGTCTTTGTGTCAATCTAAGTCCCTAGTAAACAAATTGTTCTGGCTTAAGAAGTTGTACAACCTAAGGGTGAAATATGGAGCTCATTGACAGAGCATCTAAACACCCTCAATGATGTGTTAAGATAGCTATTATATATTGATATTAATACTTATGATGAATATAAGTGTATTGTTTTATTGTGTTGTTTACCATACTCATGGGATTGTCTAGTTGTGGCCATAGGTATTAATGAAACTACTTTAAGTTTTGATGATGTAGTCTCATCCTTGTTGTTGGAGGAGATGAGGTGGAAAAATATGGAAAGTCATGGAATAGATGCCTTATTTGCAGGAGGACACTCCTAGGAAATAAATATAAATGAGTTCTCAAGTGGGAGATCTAAATCTCCCAAAAAAATTGTCAAGGTATGCTAGATTATATATGGAAAAGAAGGGAACTACAAGAAACAATGTAGATCCAAAAGTGTTGAGAGAGGGAAGGGATCTCATTATACTCCTTATACAAAAGAAAAAGAATCCATGAATAAAGGATGGGATCTGTACATGGCTTCTTCAATAACACATGCATATCATAAGGCATTGTTGGTCGACTCAGGTGCATCCTTTCATATGACTCCTCACAAGAAGTGGTTCTACGAATATGAAAGGTATGATGGAGGTGACCTTTTTCTAGGAGATGAATCAACAAACAAAATCATAGGACAATAAAAATTCAATTTGATGTACATGGATTGAAGGATTGGAACACTCCTTGGTGTTCTTCACATCCTAGGATTGTCCAGAAATTTGATTTCTATAAGAAAAATGGATGATGCAAGTGTAAAAATAGTGTTTTAAAAGGGAACCTCTAGGATGATTTGAGGAGAAATGGTGTTGTTGAAGGAAGTTAAGATTGGAAATCTATATGATCTTTTGAGAAGCACTATTAGTGATGGGTGAAATATTTTTGATGCTCCTAAGATTGGAGATGAATAAGAAAAAACTTCTATATTCTTTGGGGAAAAGACTATGTTTTGGAATCAAAGACAATGACGTATAAAAGAGAAGAACCTTTGATTGTTATGTGGTAAAGGTATGGTTGAAGGTATGTCCAATTTATCTTTGGATTTAGATTTCTATGAACATTTCTTATATGGGAAGAAGAACCGTGTAAGATTAGCCCCAGGTGCTACGAGGGAAGAGGAAATTTTATAGTTGGTGCAAAGTGATGTGTTTGGACCTATGGCGGTTCCATCACTACGAAAGTTTTATGTACTATGTCTAATTTATAGATGAATTCTCGAGGAATACATGGATTTGTTTCCTCAAGAAGAAATATTAATTCTTTGACAAATTCAAAGAGTTTAAGGCTCTTACGGAGAATTATACAGAGAAGAGAATTAAGGCGTTGAGGACAAATAATGGTGGAGAATTACTCATAAATAAATTTGAATAATTATGTAATAAGTGAGGTATAGAAAGGAAGAAGACTAATCCATACACACCTCAACGGAATGGAGTTCCAGGAAGGATGAACACGATACCGATGGGAAAATAAAGGAACATTCTTAGTGGTGTTGGATTAGTAAAAAATTATGGGAAAAGGTAGTGGGTACTTCATGTTACTTGGTCAATCGATCACCCTCATTAGCACTTTATGATGGGACTCCACATGAGGCAAGACTAGTAAGAAAACATCTCACACACATCTTAGAGTATTTGGTTGTGATGCCTATGTTCATATTCCATTTAGGAAATATGGTATAGATGTTTATAAATTTTGGAACCTAGAAACTAAGAAGGTAGTGTATAGTTTAGATGTGGTAATTAGAGAAATAAAAGATGTTTTCAAACATGAATTAATACCAAGGGAAAAAGAACTGGATAAAATAGAGTTTGACTTGAAGGATAATGAAGCAAAATCTACAAAAAAATGGGAATTAGAAGAATAAGATCCTCATACTCAAGAATTGAGGAGATTGGTTCGGGAAATAAGGCAACTAGAAAGGTAAAATCCACCTGATTTCCATTCAAATTTTCCTTTGTGTATTACTAATGATGATCCTAGAACTGTTAGGGACACAGTGGATTCAAAGGATGGAAAAATCAAGGAAAAGGCCATGGTGGAATAAATTGTAGCATTGGACAAGGATGAGGCTTGGGATCTACTAGAGTTTCCAAATGGAAGAAATCCCATTAGCATCGTATGGGTGTTTAATAAGAATTTGAATGTAGAAGGAAAAGTTTAGAAATACAAATCTAGGATAGTAGAAAAAAAGTATTCCCAGGTAGAGGGGATTGATTTTAGTGAAATTGTTTCTCTTGTTTCCAAGTTTACCTCTATTAGATTTATTTTATGTGTTGTTGGTGGTTTTTATTTTGAAGTAGAACATATAGATGTGAATATAGAATTCCCACATGGGGATCTGGAGGAACAAATCTACATGAAGAAACCAAAAGGATTTGTAGTGAATGGAAAGAAGGAGTTGGTATGCAAGATGAAAAATTCCCTTTATAGGTTAAAACAATCACCAAGGATGTGGTTACTGGTATCAAAAGTTTGATACTTATATTTTGGGACTTCACTTAGAAAGGAGTAAAGTTGATCGCTATGTGTATTTCCAATTAATTGGTGATCGTCTTATTTATTTGGTCTTGTATGTGATGATATGTTGCTAATAGGAAACAACAGGGAAATTATTAAAGATTTGAAAACTCAATTGTCCTAGAAATTTGACATGAAGAATATTGGTGCTATAAATTTTAATTTGGGCATGGAAATTAAAAGAGATCGAAAAAATAGGAATTTTTTGTTAAATCAGAGGAAACATATCGAGGCAATATTGTAGAGGTTTAGTATGCATGAATGTAAATTGGTAAGGGTTCCTATTCTTATAGGTGTAAAGTTATCTGCAAATCAATGTCCCAAAACATAGGAAGAGGAAGAGGACATGTCCCATGTTCTATATGCTAGTGTGATTGAAAAAATGATGTATGCAATGATCTGTAATAGACCATACATTACACATGCAGTGGGAGTTTTGAGAAGGTATATGTTAAAACCAGGGAAGGAGCATTGGGCATCAGTGAATAACGTTTTTAAGTATTTGTGTGGGAATACTACTAATGGATTATGATACCAAGGAAGAATAGGATATTGTTGGAAATAAATGTATTTAGTGATGCAGATTGGGTTGGACATTTGGATCGCGGAATATCTACAAGTAGGTATGTGTTTAACCTATTTTGAGGAGCAATGAGTGGGATGAGGAAAAGATAGGCTATAGTGGCACTCTCAACTACATAAAATAAACACATGGAATCCATTCATGCAAGAAAGGAAGTAGTATGATTATAAATATTGTGTTTAGGTATTGGGTTGGAAAATCAATAACTAAGGATTGATTGTGACAGTTAGAGTCCAATATTCCTAGTGAAGAACCCGACTTATCATTGAAAGAGAAAGCATATTGATGTTCAGTATAACTTTTTGAGAGACATGGTTGAAGAAACAAAGGTGTTTCTAATGAAGGTGGACACTTTGAATAATGTTGCAGACTCATTAACAAAGTTTGTGAGCACCAAGAATTTATCTTGGTGGAGAGAAACAATGGGTATTGTTGACCTCGATTATTGACTATATAATTGTGTGAGCCCCTGTATGCAAAGAAAAACAGTGGGAGAATATGTATGTGTTATATTCTTTGCATTACCAAAAATAGCCATTTTGTTGTGTTAGGAACATGTGGTGGGGTTCATAGGAGGGTGGAGGCCCCCCCAAAAAAAAATGTTGGATTTTTGCATTCATTTTAGCGGTTTTTCAACACATGGATTTTGTTGATGGTTTTCTAATTTTGGTTAAGAAATTAGGGTTGTTGAATAATACAAGTCAATTGATTAGGGGTTTTGGATTCCAAAAGATCTTATATCTATTGCATTGTAAACAATGAATATCTATGATGAATAAAGAATTAGAGGTGAAACTCCAAATAGGTTATTGGTTTTATCGATTTGAGTTTCTAGGGTAAAATCATTGTGTAATGTATGTGTGTGATTATAGATTTTCTATTTTTATTAAGAATCCATATGTATTAATTAATTGCACAACGTTAAAATATACAAATATCACAACTCTCTTGCTCGAATAAGTTTTATTGTCTCAACTAACAAAAGGAGACTTGTCTAACCGATGACTAGACATACACATTAGTTTCAATTGGATGTCAACTCGGCCTATAGTCAACCAAAATCGACTCACTCTCCAACTTTAATCAACCTACCATAGACCATAATTGGATCCTCTTCAACTCAATCGTGTGGGTAGATTCCCTAACTCCCATGGATACCCTAACGTTCTTCAACCTAACTCAACAATTTGTTTGGTTGACTTTGAGTTTAACCAACCTATATAGTCTCTTGCCAATATGGGAAATATGCCATTAAACTCTTTGTTGGGTTTCCCTACTTGATTAAAAAATCATGTGGAGTGCACTTGATACCAACCATAGATACGTTCGACTAGGACCCTCATTTGTCGCCTGGTGGTGCTTTATTGGCACGGAGAACTAGATACGTACAATTGGTATCCTATATGTGTGGTTGGTACTACATTAATGACTCTATTTAGGTCGATTACTTATTGTAGGTAGCATACCAAAAGATCGACTTAGTATAATTCAATTGATGAAGTTAGACTTTTTGTTTGTGGTTGAATTCCTGTCAAACCATTTCCTTTTCAAACCAACATTTGCAGATTTGGTGGTTTGAATCCTTCCTTCTATCAATAATGTGTATTATTGATGAATATGAATTCTCATTTCTTCATAAATTGTAGGAGATTCATAATAAAAATGTCATTTCCTTGGAAGAATATCATAATCGACTTCATATAGAGGTAACTAAATTTCATATTGTCGTTGCAAAATTGTAGTCTGAGAATTAACGATTTCATAATGAACTAGAGATAGTCCATACCTAGATGGAATATGAGGTTACCCTATTTCAAGCTCATATTTTGTTGTGATTTGATGAGAAATCTAGGAAATTTTATGACCTAGAAAAAACAAGGGAGACTATTTTCTAGGATCTTGTCGATGATTTTGGAAATAAAGTAGATATTTTCAATGATCTATAGAATTAAGTGAAAACTCTTTCTCATACAAAAAATTTTGTCTTGAAGACAAACATTTGTATATTGGAAGAATCCAATACCCAACTAGAAAATGATGTTGCCCATTTACATGCCTTTATTAATGAGCTTCATGAATAAGTTGATCCTCTTAAAGAAGATCATAACCACCTATTTGATGAATGGCAGGCTTTGAATGCATAGTATGATTCCTTATTATTGTAGATGACTCTTAAAGATGATATTATTCATGGTTTGTAGGACTACAAATGGAACCTTGAAGAACAATTTTGTTGACTATAGAATGCTAAGAAGAAGACTGATGCGACTGAGATGCCATGATCACCTATTCCTTCTTCCACCCTTGACACTCTTCACTATAATCCAGTTGTTTGTAAAAATACTAATGATTGTGTTGTTCCACCCAACTTTGAAAAACACATTACAAGTATTGGGTCCTGACTGCTCAGCAAGATGGGATATATCAGAGGCAGACTTGGGAAAAATGGATATGGTATTGTTGGCCCTATTATAGCTAAGTTGAAGTCACCAAGAACATTTCTTAGATATTATTTTGTTGTTTCCTCCCATCCTACACCTGGTATTACTAAAACAAAGGAAGTTTTATTTGTTGCAGGTGGAGTTCAGACTGGTTTGCAACCTGCTTCTAATTGCACTGAATAGATTGATGAGATGGTTGTTCCTAACACGCTAGAATTTGAGCATGTTGTTATTGATGACATTGTTTTCGATATGTGGGGTTTTTCTACTCCTATAAGTGAACCAGACCCTCAGCCTCTTCCTTTGATCATCCAACACATGAACATGTTCCCTATAGTCACCTTCTCCATAAAAATCAAAGGGAGGGAAATAATTCTTTCATATATTTGTAGAAGATACATGAAACAAAAAACCATGGACCGGTACTGACTACCAGGATAGACACTAGTTGTATTGATGAATGGTCATTGGATAATTTGAACAAATGCTTGAGGATTTTGTATCTCTTTGTATCATCAACTGTACAGTCATGCAATGTTCCTCTTCCTTACTAATTTTCTTGGAATTGGTTGATCGAGGATCAAACTGAAAAAAAAATTGATTAGAGTTTGACTAGCATATTGGTTGACTAACGTTAGACCAGAGATGAAAGTTGATCGAATTTCGACTGATTTTCTAGTGTTTTTTATGAGATATGGTTTTTATACTTATTGAATCCCTTAGTTGTGTTTAATGGGGGGAGTAATTCAAGTTGTTGATGTGTAAACCCAATTGAACTATTCTTGTTGACTAGATTGTTTATTATTGAATTGACTCGGACTTGTTGAGACTTATCAAACCATGTTCCGTTGTGCTATTGGGATTTTTACTATTGTTTATTGTACCTAATACAAATACATTTTGGATTGATAGAGACCGATTATTGTGGTGTGTTTCTTGTCTAGTCAACTAATAGATTGAATTTTTATATCTTGTTGTCTAGTTGACAAATTGACAAACTTGTTTTGTCTTTTTGTCTATTCGACTGACCAACTGGGACTATGTTTTTGTACAATAGTTTTGCAACCATCTTTGCATTGGATTACTACCTTTTTTATTTGAAGAACATTATTGGTGATAGTGTTCATACCTTCTTTAGGAGTGTTTCTATACCATGTTTTTATCACCTTTTGTAGTAAGAAAAAATTCAGGGGGGGAAGTTGTGTGCTACATAAAACAATTTCCTCCAAGACGAGTTTACAGGGGGGTGTTGGAACATTGGGTTCCTTGGTAAACCTCACCTTGTTGTATTAAGAGAGTTGACTAATTCTTGGGTATGACCACCAACTCAATGAGTGGTTGACCATGTCCACTTTGGATTCTAGATCCACTTTTTATGGACATGTACGAACAAGGGACACTATTTTATAGGATCTTGCAGATGATTTTGGAAATAAATCAGATATTTTCAATGATCTAGAGAAGTAAGTGAAAACTCTTTTTCATATAGAAAATGTTGTCTTGAAGACAAACATTTGTATATTGGAAGAATCCAATACCCAACTAGAAAATGAAATTTCCCATTTACATGACTCTATTAATGATCTACATGGATGTCAGTGGCCTCCCACCTATTCCTGTCAGTGTTTCATGGAAACCTGCAAAGGAGATCTAGCTAAAGAAAGTACAAACAAAGCTTATCAAGAAAGGAAGAGAGATTCAATATGGAAGAATGAGAATATATATTCACACTACTCCAATGAGATGATGATTGATGCATAGATCATGATCAATATGATACAATGAATGAGAGGAATACACCCATATGTAGGGAAAGACATTCCATAATTAAGAAAAGCAATCAAGCAGTTAGATTTCCCTAGGAATTCATGCATGCATAATAGTGATGGTAAAAATAGAAAGTCTAAAATAGAACTAATTAGATAACTCCCACTGAACTAGTGTGTTGAAAATAGAAATTTCTCCAACACCCCCCCTGAACATCACTATGGAGTAAAAAATGAGTTTCGGCTACTAGGCCATTTTAGGTACTCATGTACAGTGCAACTAATGAACACTGAATAAAAGTGAGGAAAGAGGGAAAACCACGCGGGAACAAAACCCCCCCTTAAAAGATAATGTATCAAAAGAAGAAAATGACAGATGCTAGGAAACTATATTCTTCACTGCAAGATGATCCCGCAAAGTCTGAAACTTCTTCTCATTGAAAGACTCCGTGAAGATGTAGAAATCTTTATGGATCTGATGAAGTCCTTTGGAAACCTGTCGAGCCTTATACCTCTTGATCCCATGGACCCATCTTTACCTATAAATATTCCTTTCTAGTGGACGTGGAACCAGATTCCAAGTCTGGTTCTGTAGGAGTGAGTCATACTCCTTCTACATGGATTCTTTCCATAATATATTTCACACAACCCTATTGTAGTTCTATGGATCAGTAGATTGAACCATATAGCAATGCATGGGCATCACAGGTTCTGAAGATGAAAGTACATGAGAAGGCTCCTCATGCTCAGATCAAATCATCCTCGAATCCAATGGATTCCCTACAAAGTTTCCTACTTCATGAACTGTGGTTTGTGCCTTCTTGGGCATCTGTTGAAGCTTTGACATTGGCTTGTTATCCGGTTGTACTACCTTCTTATTTCCATATAAAAAATCTGAGTGTATTGAATCATCTCTGATGTTTGAAACTGATGGAAGCACAAGAGTATATGCATGTTGCACTGGAGGTGCATGAAAAGTACTCTCCTTATGTGTAAGTAGAATAGAGGAGTCATCATCAAAAAAATTAGTGAAATTATACAACCTTGACTTGTGACCCACCTCACCAATTGCAATCGTGGAATTGTCATGCATGTCAATTAATGAAACTAAATCTTATGTAAATTCAACCCTTTTACCTTTCTCAGGGATATGATAAACTGAGAGCAGATTCATAGAAAGACTTGGAACATGTAAAACATTCTCAAAACTGCCATTGTAGAGTTTCACTCTCCCTTCTGCTGCTACTTCTATTGGAGTGTCATCCCCCATGAGAATAGGGGGTCTTGAGCATGGACTCAAGGAAGAGAAAACTTCCTCTTTAGCTGCCATATGATGTGATGCACTAGAATCTATAATCCATGAATCAGATGAGGAATTAATTGCAACTAGAGCATGATGATTACCTTTCTTAGCCCCATGGTCTTCTTCCTTCTTCTTCTTGGATCCTTCAGGAATGAAGTCTCCAAGTTTATTCCTCTGAAGTACCTGTGTCATAAGATCGATTTTCTTCTTCATGCATATGGATTCTTCATGATTCGGTTTATTGCAATATGTGCACTTCTTTCCCTTCTTCTTCCCTTTGGAATTTGAAGAATCTTTGGAACTTGAAGAATCCTTGAAGGGTTTGGAATATCCCTCCTTCTTTGACTTTGGATGTAATAACTCCTTTCATTTCTGCTTTGATTTCTGAATGTATGACCCTTTTCCATCATGCATTTTGAGTGCATGTGCTTTGGGATCTTTCATGAGGCCCATTTGTATGAGTTTTGTCTGCTCTTGTGTAAGATCCTCGATGAACTGATCCAACATAGTCATTTTCCAATTTGTTCCAAAAAGACATCTGCCAAAATGGAAATTGGAGACATATTCAACGTATTCTGGTCCTAGCTTGGCCAAGATTGTTAGAATAAGTTGGTTCTCTTGTGTAGACTTATCAATACCACATTCACCCAAGCTTAATAGAAAATATTTAAATTTAGTAAAAAAATCTTGTATATTATCAAAACTTTTAGGGTCTAAGGNTGCTACTTCTATTGGAGTGTCATCCCCCATGAGAATAGGGGGTCTTGAGCATGGACTCAAGGAAGAGAAAACTTCCTCTTTAGCTGCCATATGATGTGATGCACTAGAATCTATAATCCATGAATCAGATGAGGAATTAATTGCAACTAGAGCATGATGATTACCTTTCTTAGCCCCATGGTCTTCTTCCTTCTTCTTCTTGGATCCTTCAGGAATGAAGTCTCCAAGTTTATTCCTCTGAAGTACCTGTGTCATAAGATCGATTTTCTTCTTCATGCATATGGATTCTTCATGATTCGGTTTATTGCAATATGTGCACTTCTTTCCCTTCTTCTTCCCTTTGGAATTTGAAGAATCTTTGGAACTTGAAGAATCCTTGAAGGGTTTGGAATATCCCTCCTTCTTTGACTTTGGATGTAATAACTCCTTTCATTTCTGCTTTGATTTCTGAATGTATGACCCTTTTCCATCATGCATTTTGAGTGCATGTGCTTTGGGATCTTTCATGAGGCCCATTTGTATGAGTTTTGTCTGCTCTTGTGTAAGATCCTCGATGAACTGATCCAACATAGTCATTTTCCAATTTGTTCCAAAAAGACATCTGCCAAAATGGAAATTGGAGACATATTCAACGTATTCTGGTCCTAGCTTGGCCAAGATTGTTAGAATAAGTTGGTTCTCTTGTGTAGACTTATCAATACCACATTCACCCAAGCTTAATAGAAAATATTTAAATTTAGTAAAAAAATCTTGTATATTATCAAAACTTTTAGGGTCTAAGGTACTCAACTCTACCTCAAGCATATGAACTCACATCTCATCCTTCTTTCCAAAGAGTCCTTCCAAGCTGGTCCAAATCTCGTTTGGAGTCTTTCATGCAACAACGTGAAACCACAAATCAGTGGAGATTAACTCAAGAAGTAGTCTTGTGGACTCATCCTTATGGTTCTCCCATCTAATCTTATCAATCGCTGATGTAGGTTCTTTTTCCATCGCCATCATCAAATTATATAGTCCTTTTATTTTGGGTTGGAATGTCGCCTTGCGCTTCCAATCAGAATAATTTTATGGTGTGAGGATTACCACCAAGTTTGACTGTATAATAGTTGTCATATCCATCTCTCCCACTGTTTCTAAGAACCCTAAAAATTTACTCTCAATCTGCAAGTGAAAAATTAATATATCATAGCAGAAATGGCACTTTCAGTGAAAATTCGTATCAGTTTCAAGAGATGATCTTGCGAATTACGTTCTAAGAAAACAGTGAGGAATCTCGCCAAAAGGCTGAAAACCCACTTCCAAAATGGGAGGATTTACTTTCAAAGCGGGTCGTTTCCTCCAAAACGTAATATTTTGGGAGCAATGAATGTAGAAAGGTATGGCCAAAGATTCATATAAGTTTCAGGAGTCTATCTTGTGGCTTACTTTCTGAGCAAACGGTGAGGAATCTCGCCAAACATTTGAAAACCCACTTCCAACATGGCTCAAAAACGTAATATTTTGGGAGGAATAACTGTTGAAACGTACGACCATAGATTTAGCTCGTCGAAACCTCGATTTTCCTTATTCTTTGGCTTGTCTAGCTTGCTCCAAGTAGCATAGCTCTGATACCATGTCAGTTTTTCAAGGAAACCTGCACAGGATATCTAGATAAAGCAAGTACAAGCAAAGCTTATCAATAAAGGAACAGAGATTCAATATGGAATAATGAGAAAATATATTCACACTACTCCAATGAGTTGATGATTGATACATAGATCATGATCAATATGATACAATGAATGAGTGGAATACACTCATATATAGGGCAAGACATTCCATAATTAAGAAAAGCAATCAAGCAGTTAACTTTCCTTAGGAATGCATGCATGCATAATAGTGATGGTAAAAATAGAACTAGTTAGATAACTCCCATTGAACTAGTGTGCTGAAAATAGAAATTTCTCCAACAATTCCAACTGGCATATTTTGGTAGTTTTCCAATTTGGCAATTGTTTCCTAGTTTTCGGGTCCCTAACTTCCGGGGTCGTTTTGAGGCCCTAAGCAAATATTTTAGGGCTCGCCACAATTATATTGTAGACTAAGTCAAATTCTGATGACAACATGTGTATTCCTCGGATAGACCTTTCCAATGGGATATCGTGTACCTAAAATGAAGATCATATGAAAAAGTTACGACCCCAAGAAGTTGATGTACTGACATACCCAAACAGAACCCACATGAATTTTGGACCGCCTCGTGACAACTAGTCCAAGCCACAAGCAAAGAAGAAGACCGAAAAGATAAACAAAGATATCGAGAAGTGGTGTGACTTCCATAAGAGCCCCTGGCATAACACTATTGATTGTCGCTCAAAGAAGTCATTGGTGGATGAGGTGAAAGCTTATGAATCAAAATCGGGTTTTGACTCTAAGGAAGAACCAAAAAGGGGGAGAAGGATCATTGACGTAGAACCTAGTTCTACCATTGCTACCACCAAGCTCTAGCTCGGTGAACCAGAAGATCCAAAGGAAGGTGAGAGCATTTTTCATTCACAGATGTGGGTGAAGGGTACCCTGTTGCACTTCATCATTGATAGAGGTAGCCAAAAGAACCTCATCTCAGAAGAGGTTGTCAATAAACTCTCCCTACCGACAATGCCACACCCGCAACCCTACACCATCAGATGGCTCCTACAAGGAAGTGACCTTCGCATCAGCCAACAATGTCACATGTCATACAGCATCAATCCCTTCAAAGATGAGGTATTGTGTGATGTTTCCCCTCTTGAAGTTTTTAATGTTATTTTGGGTCAACCATATTTATGAAAACACCATGTTGTATATGAGTCTAATCCTCGCAATGTTATTATTACTTTGAACAAGAAATTGTACATGATACTCGAGGCAGTCTCGCCTAGTGTTATTTCCTTGATCTCTACCAAGCAATGCAAGAAGTTCATCTCTTCGACTGGGAATTTTTTCTTCTTCGTGATTCACTCTGAAAAATGAGAAAAATATCCCAGCCACATCCATGGTCTCTACGAGTGACCTCTCCACACAACTGAAGAAAGTGGATAAGGTCGTGGAAGAATACTTGGATATCTTCTCCTCACCTACCAGGGTAGCTCTTCACTTTCAGGTCAATCACCCCATCGATCTGACCCCCAACGTATTGCTTCCCAATGGGATAGTCTACCTCCGCTCTTTGTTAGAGAATGAGAAGATCAAGTGGAAGATCCAAGAACTACTCCACAAGGGGCACATCCATCCTAGAGCATCACCTTCCAAGAGCCCAATCATGTTGGTACAGAAGAAAGATAGAACATTACGACTCTACATTGATTACCAGGCCCTGAATAAAATCATAGTCATAAACTAGTACTTGATTCCCTGAATTGAAAACCTCCTTAATCAACTCATGAGGGCCAAATACTTCAGTAAGATTGATCTAAAGTCTGGCTATCATGAGGTCCCGATAGAACAGAGAAATTTATGGAAGATTGCCTTTAGTCAAAGGAAGGTCTTTTTGAATGGTTGGCCATTCTCTTTGGTTTGAGAAATGCTCCAACCACTTTCATGAGGATGACGGATGATATCCTGTGACTATTCACCAATAATTTTGTAGTGGTGTATCTGGATGACATTCTTATTTACATAAAGACTTGGGCATAACACTTGCAACATATTTAGTAGGTTCTACACACCCTGCAGTAGCACAAACTATACGCCAACTTGGAAAAATGCTCTTTCAGCATAGACAGGGTCCATTATCTGGGCTACATCATTGATCAACATGGCGTACATCTAGATCCAGCCAAGATCCAAGTCATCTGTGACTAACCAGCTCCAACCACACTCACTAAGCTTTGGAGCTTCTTGGGCTTTGCCAATTTCTATCGTAGGTTCGTGTTGGGATTCTCCCATATTACATGGGCCCTCAGCCAAGTAACCAGAGATGGTGGTAAGGAAAACTTTGTGTGGGGTCGGTCCCAACACCAATCGTTCTATGACTTGAAGTAGTACTTGTACTCATCCCCATTAATTTCACTACTGGACCTACAACATCCCTTTGAGATTGAGACAGATGCTTCAGACAATGTTGTGAGTGTTGTTCTCACTCAGCACAGCCACCTCGTGGCCTTTCATAGTGAGACACTATCAGATGTTGTCTATAAGTACCTGACTTATGACAAAGAAATGTATTCCATTGTGAAATATTATCGCCAGTGGAGACATTACATTCTTGGGAAGTAGAAAGTCATCCACATTGATCATAAGCCACTAGAGTTCATGCAGACACAAGGAAAATTGCAAAATGACCACCATCAGAAGTGGTCCACATACTTGCAGCAATTAAACCTCAACATCAAGTATAAAATAGGAAGAAACAATTACATCATTGATTGTGTCAGTAGAACACCATCCGCGACACTCACCATGGTGCTATACTCTTGTGGACATGAGACCTTTGGATGGCCTGAAATAGATGAGACAGACTCAGACTTCACCACCGCCTACCAAATGTTGGGCGCAAACATAGTTGTCGCTAATTTCCATCTTCAGGATGGGTTGTTGTGTCATCTCGGCCATATCTACTTTCCATAGAGCGAGTGAGAGAAGATGATATGGGAATACCACTACAGTCTAGTGGCAGGACACTTCGATGTCGAAAATATAGTGGCAATGTTGCAGAAACATTGTTTTTGGCTGAAACTTTGACATGAGGTCAGCAAGTATATCAGGTCCTGCATTGCTTGCACTATTGCCAAACTGAACACTAATAAATAGGGCCTATACATCCCTCTTCCTACTCCAGACAAGCCATGGTAATCCATATCAATGGACTACATGTTGGGCCTCCCATCCACCAAGCGGGGAAATGACTGTGTTTTTGTGGTTGTTGATCACTTTTCTAAGATGGCGATTCGGGTCATCTGCAAAAAGAGCATCAAAACAAAGGCCACTACCAAGCTCTTCTTTGAACAAGTCTGGGTACATTTTGGAATCCCACAAATCATTGTCTCAGATCGGGATAGTTGATTTCTCAGCGCATTCTGGTTGAGCCTCTAGTCATTGCTAGACACCAAGCTCACCAAATCCATGACCTTCCACCCCAAGACAGATGGTCAAACCGAGGTCGTAATTTGAATGATCGTGCATATCCTGCGCATGTATAATTCCAAGCACCCTCTCACATGGAATGAGAGTCTTCCATATGCCCATCATAGCTACAACCAAGCCCTGCATAGCTCAATTGTCCACAACCCCTTAAAGGTGGGGTTGTGATTCCAACCATTGGGTCCATAGATGTTGCACTATCCATTGCGGTCACCTCGAGCGACTCATCTCCTACTGCAAATGAAGTTGACAAAGCCACCTGGTTCATTGAGTGGATCCAACACATTTTCCAGTAGGTTCACGATATCCTACAGAAGTCTAATGACAAGTACAAGAAGCATCATGATCAACATCGGGTGCCACATAAGTTTCAGGTGGGCGAAAAATTTTGGTTGCACTTGCAAAAATAATTCCTTGAAGGACCTGATCGGAAGCTTCGCCCACTTCATTATGGGTTATACACCATCACCAAGGTTGTGGGTCATAATTATTTTGAGCTCAACATTCCTCCTTTCCTTGGCCTACACCCAGTGTTCAACATGGATCTCCTTTGACCTTATTTCCCACCATTATTGGACACCTTAGAGGTAACAGAACAACTGAAACCAACAGAGCTCAACCTCGACTGCATACAACATGAATCCAGTGATAAGATTGTGGAAAAATAGTTCAAGGGAACTTTCCATCAAAGCATCCATCTTTATCGAGTTTTCAAAGCAGGGCAGCTCCTGCACCAAGGCAAGTGGCTCACCCGGGGCCAAATTCAGTAGAAATTCCCTCATATGATAGGGAACTCAATGCCATGGATACCATTTCTTCATAATGGGGGAGGATTAATCCATATGGAAGTCGGTAGCCTCCCACCAATTTGAACTATCTCACTTTGGTAGTTTTCCAGTTTGGTAGTGTTTTCCTAGTTTTTGGGTCCCTGACTTCTGGGGCTTTTTTGAGGCCCTAAACAAATTTTTTAGGGATTTCCACATTCATATTATTGATGTAGTTAGATTCTAATCGAAAGATGTTTAGTCCTCAAATATACCTTTCCAACGGGCTATCGTGCGCCTAAAACGGAGATCATATGCAAAAGTTATGACCCCGGGAAGTTGATGTACTAACTTACCCAAACGGGGCCCACATGACTTTTGGTGCTTCATCTCTTAGGGTTAGGTTTTTGGATTTATAGGGTTTTTGAAATTCCTGTTTATTGTACAAATCCCTTCAAAGCCTCATTTTAATCATATTCTTTCGAATGAGCGCAATTGTCACATGTCTTCTCAAAGATAAACCGCCACCATTCTAGCAAGCTTGTTTTTCCGCTGCATTTTACAGTTTCAGCTTATTTCCTTGTTGAATAGAAACCAATTTTATTGTATATATGTTATTCTGTGTTGAGCATCTTTTGATAATAATATGTATTAATTTTGTTATTCTCATAAATTTTGGATCAATTAATGAGCTTCATGAAGAAGTTGATCCTCTTAAAGAAGGTCATAACAACCTATCTAATGAATATCAAGCTTTGAAAGAAGATTATGATTCCTTATTATTGTATCTGACTGAGAAATATGAGACTATTTAGGGCTAGTAGGACTACAAATGTAACCTTGAAGAACAATTTTGTTGATTATAGAATGCTGAGAAGAAAACTAATGTGGTTGAGATGACAGGCTCACATATTCCTTCTTCCACCCTTGATACCCTTGATTGTAATCCAATTTGTTTTTTAAATACTAATGATTGTGTTGTTCCACCCAAATTTGAAAAACACATTACACATATTGGGTCCTAACTAATGAGAAATATGGGATATATCATAGGCAGACTTGGGAAAAATAGACATTGTATTATTGTCCCTATTACACCAAAGTTGAGGTCACCAAGAACAGGTATTAGATATGATGTTTTTGTTTCCTCCCTTCCTACACCTGGTCTTACTACAACAAATGAAGTTTTGTTTGTTGCAAGTGGAGTTCAGACTGGTTTGCAACCTACTATTGATTGAACTAAACATATTTATGAGTTGGTTGTTCCTAACATGCTAGAATTTGAGCATGGTGTTATCAATGACATGTTGGCAAATATTGAACAAAGCAATGAATACGTGTTGATGGTTGTTGTCATTAATGGCAACAGTGGAGATGGAAGGATAAGAAGGATAAAACCCCTTGGAGATTCGGATGTAAAATCTCAGGAGGAACAACATTGAAGAAAACGCGCACAACAAGAGTTTACAGAGAAGAAGGAAGACAGAGATCCAGTGACCATTGGATCCCATTCAAATTTCCCGAAAGTTTGACAACCGTCAGATCTACAGAAGTTGCGAGGGAGATAAGTCATCGGAGATTCAGGGATCGAGACTTTGAAATGTCCAATTCACTTGACATTGAAAACCCTGAAATCACGATATGCAATTTCGTGATTCGATCGCAGCCGTTAAATCAAGAAGAGATCGGGACCATCCACTTGTAGACAAGAGGCTTCATCGAAGTTTCGAGGATCAGGATTTCAATATGCAAAGAACACAATGCAACGAAAACCCCGAAGTCGCGATATGCGATTTCACGATTTGATCGCAGCCGTTAAAGCAAGCTTGAGAGATGGACCGTTGATTTTGCTCATCGGAGAATCGGGAATCGGAGTTTCATGAGCCTCGTGAACAATGACAACGAAAATCCCGAAATCGCGATATGCGATTTCGCGATGTAATCACAGTCGTTGAGCCAAGATTGCATCTGAACCATTGATCCAATTCACGACAGCAGACCACGTCAGCAAGGGACACATGGCACAACCAGGGAATGACAGGTGGCAAGCAGATTCAAGACTTCAGGCACATGGAAGTCACGAATCAGAGTGACACGTGGCAGGATCTAACACGTGTGAAACCACATGTGATGTCAACAGAGGCATCGGCGATCGAGACTTTGAAATGACAAAGTCACTTGATATCGAAAGTCTCGAAATCCCAAAGGGATCCGGACCGTCCATCTGAGGGACAGGTGTCGAAGATCAAGGCGCCGTCGGCATTTTGTTCATCGGGAAATCGGGGATCCCATTGACAAGAGTTTTGTGCAATTCAGAATCGCGATCCATGAAACCTCGATGAGTGGGGGCCAGATGTCAGCACAGCAGCGAAGGAGGACAGTGGCGTAGTGGAAGCCAGCTATCAGAGATAAGGATGTGGTCATGGAGTGACGGTCACGTTGACCGGGAGCTAAGCTCAGGAGGGCTAGCGTATGAAAGGTGACGCAACAGAGGCAACCCTCACGGTTCCTCCCTGCTCTCACCAGGACCTTCTTTCTCTACCGGCCCGAAGAGCCAATGTTCTTCAACTCCTCTCAGGATTTCTCCTCCCCACAGCAACACTCCTTGGCGATCTTCCCTTCGGGAGTAGGGAAATCGCGGTTCTCGTGAGCGCAGACACAAGCAACTCAAACCCCCGAATCCGATGGTCAACGGGTCTATGCTTTCGGATTTCGGGAATTTCCCTATCGGATGATCGGCGCATGATATGCCGTGATTCACTTACGCTATGAATCCCCGATCCCCGAACTCTGAGTTGACGCCACTTGTCAACGCCTCCTCATACGGGTTAACGCCCTGACACCTGTCCTCCACTTGCACTATCGGGAAATCGCCCTTTGCGATGTCAACACTCTGTATTCCAAAACCCCGAGTGCCGAGGTGCCGATTCTCCGAGATCGTGCCACCTGTCTTCCACTAGTACCTGGGGTCCCACGCTACCACTTCCTCTTCGGGAGTTCGCGGATCGCGGGTCCACGATGAAAAGTTCCTTCGTGGTCAAAAACCCCGAAACGTTGAACGCCGAAACCCCGAAGTCCGACTTCTCGGGATCGCGCGCCACCTGTCCTTGCCAGATCAATGGTTCCCGTTAAATCGGGAAATTGCTACTCGCGGTTTCACGAAGCATAAGACGCTTTCCTCACCAAACACCGAATGTCGAATCCCGATCCTCAGGGATTTCCTGACACGCGTCCTCCTATCGAACGGTTCAAATCTTGTCACCCTCCCGAGACCTACAAGTCTCGATACCTGGTGCCTCAGATCCCCGAAGCGGCCGATTCGCGTGACACGTGCCCCTCCTCAAACGGATGGCTCAGATTTACTCTCAGGATTTTGAAACCTTTGAAATCCCGGTTCTCTCGTCCTCAGGAACTCCGATTTCCCGATCTTCATCCGATTCTTGACACCTGTCCCTCCTGAATGGATGGCTCTGATTATATCGGGGGTTTGACCTAGAATCTCCCCGATCTCGTGTCCCCAGGAATGCCGATTTCCCGATGCGCCCAACGCCGATGGCGCTGGATAGGTGCCTATGAAAACGCTATCCTTCCAGAGCTTCTTCCCCTTGATCCTCAGGGAATTCTTTAGCTCCTTCACTCTTGCAGAGTCTTCGTGCCCAAAGCACTATCTGTCCTGAGCTTT
>SNQJ01S0097128.1:52479-63402 GCA_010110895.2 Picea sitchensis
ACTAATGGTTCTAAGGAATAAGGCCCCCGCCTTATTGCGCGCCCCTTAGAATATCGTGAGCGACTGTCGCAGTCTTCCCTCACTGCATCGTGGATCCTCTCGAACTAGGTAATCGTTAACCTACAGTTCAAGCCATGGTGGGAGTGCTAGTAGGTAGTGGAAGGGCTTCTGTCCACCCCTCTCCCTCAACCTCTTTGGAAATCGTGTGTGGCCCCTTTACTCCATATGTTGAAAAATCCCCTGCTCCAACACTTCTGAACTCATATTGATTCAGATATCTCAACTCTGTAATCCCTCTTGGCTTTATACCATACAAAATTGCAAATGGAATTTTCCCTGTGCTCCTGTTCACTGAATTATTAAATGCAAATTTTGCTTGTACATGAATCTGATCCCATTGATGACCTTGATCAGTGACTAAAATTCTTAACAAATTTCCCAAACTCCTATTTACTACTTCAGTTTGTCCATTTTTCTGAGGGTGATATGCTGAACTAAAGGAAAATTTTATCCCCATCCTCTTCCATAGAGTCCTCCAAAAGTGTCCTACAAATTTCGTGCCCCTGTTTGAGACTATGCTCCTAGGCAATCCATGTAGTCTCACCAGTTCTCTGAAAAACAAATTGGCTATATGCGTAGCATCATTTTTCTTCTGGCATGGTATGAAATGTGCCATTTTTGAAAATCTGTCCACGACAACAAATATGGAATCACTCCCTTTTTTATTTCTAGGCAATCCCAATACAAAATCCATACTGATTGCATCCCACAACCTTTCTGGAATTGGTAATGGATGATACAAACCAATGTTCTATTTTCTTCCTTTGGCATACTGACAAATTTTGCATTTGTTAACAAACGTTTTCACCTCTTCCCTCATGCTCAACCAATAATACATATTTCTCAGCTGTACAAATGTCTTATCATGACCAAAATGTCTAGCTAAACCTCCACTATGTTTCTCCTTCAGTAGGTTATCTCTCATTGAGAATATTGATATGCATAATTGGCTCCCTTTGAACAATAATCTATCATGGATCAAATATTATGTCCATGGGCTTCTATCTCCCAAAAAATGATTCTTACTTGCCTCATAAGCCTCCCTTAAATCTAGATCTTCTCGATACATTTCCTTGAGGTTTTCAAACCCTAAGGTCTAAACTTGGAATTCCTGTACAATTAAACTCCTTCTAATCAAAGCATTTGCAACTTTGTTAGCAGTTCCAACAATATGTTTAACAACAAAAACAATTTTTTTCATAAATTCTACCCATTTAGCATGTCTCTGATTCAACTTTTCTTGCCTAGTAATAAACTGCAAAGCTTGATTATCACTGCACAATACAAATTCTTTAGGAATTATACAGTGCCTCCACTTCTTCAAAGATTGAATCACTGCATAAAATTCTTTGTCAGATGTGGAATAATTTTTCTTGGTTTCATTCAACTTCTCATTGAAATAAGAAACTGGCCTATTATCCTGACACAAGACTGCTCCAATAGCTTCTCCACTTGCATCACATCTCACTTGAAATGTTTTCCCAAAATCTGGTAAGATCATAATTGTTTGTTCTGTGATCTTCTCCTTCAACACTTTGAAACTTTTTTCAGCTTCCTCTGTCCATTTAAAAGACTTTTGTTTCTTCTTCACATGAATGTCCAACATGGGCATACATATACCACTGAAATTTCTGATAAACTTTCTATAAAAAATTGCTAACCCATGAAAACTTCTTACCTCAAATATGTACCTTCGTGATGGCCATTCTTTGATTTCCCTCACCTTTTCTAGATCCATCTTCAATTCATTTGAAGAAATCACAAAACCCAAGTATATGAGTTTTGTCTTCATAAAAGATCCTTTCTTCAGATTTATCAACAATTTTTCTTGCTGCAACTTTTCCATCACAGATGTCAGATGTCCTAAGTGTTCTCCCTCTGTCTTACTAAGGATTAATATGTCATCAAGATATACTATGAAAAATTTGCTTATGAAGTCTCTCAATACTTCATTCATTAATCTCATAAATGTTCTTGGTGCATTTGTCAACCCAAATGGCATGACCAACCATTCAAACAATCCTTCATTTGTCTTGAATGTTGTTTTCCATTCATCCCCCTCTCTCATTCTTATATGATGATATCCATTCTTTAAGTCTATCTTGGAAAAATAACTTGCTACACTCAAACAATCCATCAAATCATCCATCCTTGGTAAAGGGAATGTATACCAAATGGTGATCTTATTGATGGCTCTGGAATCTGTACACATTCTCCATCCTCCATCCTTCTTTAGACTCAAAAAAGTTGGTATTACGCATGGGCTTAGGCTTTCCCTGACTAAACCTTTATCTAACAATTCCTGGACTTGATTTTTGACTTCCTCATTCTCTCTAGGTGTCAACCTATATGATTCTGTGTTTGGTAAACTATCTCCTTGAATAAGGTCAATATGATGGCGTATACTCCTAATGGGTGGAAATGAGCGGGGTAACTCATCCACTATTATGTCAACAAAGTTTTCTAACAGTTCCTAGATTTCTTCAGGTAAATCCTCCACAGAAGTATTTGTAAGGATAATTCTTGGCTTCCTTACTATAGAAAACTATATTTTTTTTTTCTTGACATCATTCAAGAGTTTCTTCCCACTCATGAGAAGTATAATTGAACTAGCTTCCCTCTTTTTCTCTTTTTATTCTATTGGCAACACCATATGTGTCCTACCATTCTTTTCTAAGGTATAACTATTATTTCTTCCATCATGAATAACTTTTCTGTCAACTTTCCATGGTCTCCCTAATAAAATATGACAGACATCCATAGGAATTACATCACATGATATTTCATCCCTATAACCTCCTATTTTAAATTCAACTTTCCATTGTTGACTTACCATTACTTGATGTCCTTTATGCAACCATGATACCTTGTAGGGGTTTGGATGTGCAGTTTTATTTAGCTCCAGTTTCTCCACCATCTCTATGGATACTATATTGTCAGTGCTCTCATTGTCTATGATCACCTTGAAAACTCTGTCTTTCATCTTGCAAGAAGTTCTGAACAGAATTGTTCGTTGAACTGGTTCATCTACATCCTTCTCTGGTTTAAGAAGAACTTTCCCCATCATGAGGTTCTTTCCTCCTTCTACTGCTTCTTCTTCCACATGCTTCTGTGCTACAGAAATGTGTGCTTCACCTCCTCCTTATTTATTTCTCTCGGGACATTCCCAAGACTTGTGCCCCGATCTTCCACAGGCATAACATCTAACTTCACCTCCTCTGGAAAAAGATCTTCTTCCTCCATGTTGTCCTTCTTTAGAACTTCCACCTTTCTCAGGGTGACTATGTTGTTTTCCAACTTCATGCTTCAGCTTCTAGAACTTCTCTCTGCTGGTTCCCTTACCTCTACTTGAATTTCCTCCTTTGTTTCATTGGCTTTGTTTCCTGGCCAATTTTTCTTCAGATTTCAATGCTTCTTGATAAGCATCCTTGAATTTACCAACCGACATCATGCTGATCTCATATTGTATTTCATATCTCAGTCCATTGATATACATGGCTATATTTTTATCTTGATTCTCTTTCTTCCCAACCTTGATGTTCAGTATGTAAATTTCTTCGTTGTACTCCTTCACTGATAAGATATTTTGTCTCAGGTTATGCAATCTTCTGAACAGATTGAATTGATAGTCCTTTGGAATAATTTTTTCTTTTAGCTTGGCTACCATCCTATCCCTGCCTTTAATTTTCTACTTACCCTTGCTCCTGCATTCGGCTTGCAGTTCATCCCACCATAGTGTTGCATGACCTTTTAGTATTGTCACAACATATTTCACCATATTTTCTTCTTCGATATCTTCATAATCGAAGTATTTGTCCATAGCACGTACCCAATCCAACAATTCTTCAATTTCTAAAATGCCTTCATACATTGGTACCTCTATTCTTGCTATGGCTCCTATTCTTGAAACAAATTTAAATAAGCGGTCTTGTGCAACATCCTCTGCCACATCCTCTTCGACCTCTATCTCCTCTCTCTCAGCTTCACTGATATCTCCAGTTTCTGGTGCTCTTCTTTACACTGTTTCCATGGCGTCTAGTCTCATTTTGAGTCACCTCATTTCTTCCTCCATTTCTAGATTCACTCTATACCTTCTGGGTGGCATGATTCCATTGCATCACTTATGAACAAAAATAAAATTCTTGATACCACAAGTGATACCAATTTAGATCCTTTCTCCTTTGTCTGTTGTCTACAAACAATCTGAATATCATCTCTGATACCACTTGATGCAGGCCCCCTACTCCCCCATAGGGATACACGAGCTCCCGGTCAAGGATCTCCAATTCTAGAGTCAAACGACTCTCTGAAACCTTGATGGTCTCGTTTTGTATTTAAACACATGCCCTTTATTCTTCCTCGTGTAGGTATAATGACACCCATGACCTCCTCCTTTGCGATTGTGAAATATTAGATTTTTTAGGCACTAGATCCTTCTGATAAGCCCCTCCTTGATATGACCTTGGGCGACGATGTCACATGACAATGCGATTGTGGGCGTGACCAAAGGCGGTTTGAGATCAAACAACTTTTGACCTGCAATTCTCCTTGAGCCTCCATGTGTCCTTTATCCAAAGCCATGGTTTGGATTGTGGCTCGCCCTCAACTTTTTAAAGTTCACATAGCTTCGATCCCCGCAATACGACGGGACCGTCGATCTCATGATCTTAATGGTGCTTCTGAATTGATTGTCCAGATCTGTTCTTTCAAGTTCTATGGGTCAGATATAAACTTCTTAAATCAATGTCTGTGATTTATTTCATGATATGGGCTTTGGAAGTTTAAAATATCAAACCCTACTTTTATCCGTACATAAATATTCTAGAGTCGACGATCTATGGACACCTATCCTGCTCAATCAACATATCTGTCTCTGCTTCGGGAGTATGACCTTTCAACTAGATCAATAGACCTGTGGTCCCTTTCTCGATCAATGGTCGATATCTCCTTCAAGTATTCATACTTTTGAGATCTCAAATCTCAAACTCCACATCCCCTCGAAGTACAACGGATTCTGCCATGTTTCCTCTTGAATCAGACGGTTGAGGATTACTTCAGGTCTTTACCCGAAATCTAAAAATTTATGCCCCCTGTCCTCTGGATCTGATGGTTGAGGATTTTTCAGGTCTTTACCCAAAGTCCACATATTTACGCCACGTCATTTATGAATCAGACGGTCTAGATTCACTTCGGACGATACGACTCTTGAGAGTTACTTCGAACGATCTGACGAATGAAATCTAATTTGGATGATTGGATGATTGATATTTACTTCATCTCTCTGGCTCTCTGGGGTTCGGTAGTTTCAACTCTAAACTAAAAATCACGAAGTTATTTCTCCGTAGTCCATGATCCATCACCACGTGTCTCTCTAGATATGATGGTCTAGATCTCCTTCGGCTCTCCGGTGTTCAAAAGTTTCAATTCTCAAACTTTTCTTCCTCCTGAAACTCACGGTCTACTGACACATATCTTATGATGATCAACGATCCATATTCTCCTCTTGGTGATGAACGACCTCAAATTTCTTTGGCTATACTACCTCCTTTTGATCCATGAACTTTCAGAGTTATGGATCTTACGCCCCTTGTCCTCCATGATGATGGTTGGTCCCAAGTTACTTCTGGAGTTCAGAAATTTCGAAGGTTCACTCTCCTACGTGTGAAAAGTGCTAAGGCTCATGCTCCTTTATTTGATCAGACATCTATCAACCCTCTACACTGTGATCCAATGGCTACTGTCGCTCCTCCTCCTGAGCTTTTGAATTCTTCCAACTTAGAAGGCTTTATCGTTGTTCAAAGGTCTCGAACTTTTCTCCTCTTATGAGTCCATCTCTTGGACCTTGTCTATGCTTCTAAAAGAACTATCTCTTTTGAGTTTGATCTCTTTTAATATCTTCGATTTCCCCCACACTCCTTTCATTATTGGGATTTCAATAACTCAGATCAAAGGATTTCTTGAAAAGAAATTCTTCTTGTCGTCCTAGCATTCCTCTGTTCTAGTTCTTCAATGCTTAGTCGCTCCTTGACTCTGTGCACTCCTTGCCCACAGTCTAAGTTTCCTTTGTTCTCTCTAAACTCATCTGAGTCAATCCGAGACTCTATCGATGCACTCCTTGCATATGAGATGTACACCTTGCATACGAATTTAAGAAGAGAAACAATTGAAACTTATCCAGTTTCGTCACAAACTCATATGATTAACTTCTTAACAATCATACATGAACGAAATGAACTAAATCATATGCACATAATATAACATTCATTCAATCATTCATCAAAATGAACACAGTCAGATGGTTTTGGACAATTATGTCTATTCTATTCATTCATGGAACAATTACATAATATTGCAGTTCTCCATTGCGTATTTCTTCTACTCTATTCTTCTCTACTTAATCTTTATCTTCCTATATCATCCTACTTTTACAATGAAACAACAAACTATCTAAGGGATGGCTCCACAAGCTCCCGTCGTCCTGTCTACAACCTATCCTATCAAGTCATAGAGGTTACCTACTTTTTCCTATTACAATAACTAACAATTATTGTCATATAAGAGTCAACACTCTATATCTGCAACTCCTTACAGTCCTATACGACTTTACAAACACAACATATTTAAAAAATGCTCCTTTCAAAAATATCTCAACAATTCGATTTACTTCTGAGTTAAATGTTGATTTGAAACTCTGTCATGCTGAGATGTCATATCTTTGCCTCCACGCTTGCATCTTTGAATTTGAAGGCGATGCTCCTCCATCATGATCATCTGCTTGACTTTTTTGGAGTTGGATTTCTCAGATCATTCTTTCCTTTTTAAAGTTATGCTTGGAGTGACTTGTTTTTCTTTGTTTCAATCCTTAGATTTTCTATTGCACTAATCAATTCTTATCTGTAATCGTCTTCCGCCTCCTCCAATTCTTCTTCTTCTGAATCTGTCTGACTAGATGAGCATCTTTATTCTTGTTCTATACATGCATATTCTTTGGCATTTTCCGACTCTTTGATAGGAGAAAACTAGAGATTATGTAGCTTATTCCAAAGTTCTTTAGTTGATGAAAATTTTCCTACTTTGTCCTTTTTTGAATCAAATAGTCCTTCCATGATGAAATCCATTGCTATTTTGTTTTTCTTCTTTAATTTGTTTTTGGCTGCAGTCTTTGGCTTCTTTGTAGATTTGTATCTTGTAACAACCGATTTCCAAACATCATATCCCTATTTCTTTAAAAATATTTTTTTCTTCTGCTCCATATCTCATAGTCCATACCATTCTGACCATTGAACATTGGTTCTCCATTGTTAGTGTAATACATGACCTACCTTATAGTGGTTAAACTGTTTCCTGAAGGAACCAACTATGATACCAATTTTTGGAATACTGAGAGGGGTGCGGTGAATCAGTATGAGCACTTTTATCACTTTTAACCACAATATAAAAACTTCAACTTTATTAGCAGTATATCATAAATGTATAATCTATGAATGCATTCAATATATCATGAGCATATAATCATAAGCAACATCACATTAACAACATCACATCAAATACACAGTACACCATAATTTATGTGAAAACCTAAATGGGAGAAAACCACAAAATGATTTTTTTTATATATCAAGAATTCATTCATAGAAAGCACCAACATTCCAATTCTCTAGATACAAATCGAAGGATTCTCCAACCCCCTATTTACAGGCTCCAAATGAAAGGAAGCTACAACTCCTTGAATTCTCTGGCTCCAACCAGAAGGAGGATACAACGCTCTTATTCTCAAGTTCCAACTTGATGGAAGCTCCAACTCCCTGATCCTCCAACACCAACTTGAAGGAGGCTACAACCCCCTTTCCTTTCCCCATCCCACCTTCCTAAAATATAATTGTAGACCAAACTATTTCTACCACTGATAATTTCACTGATATATTAGTCAATGTGTCACAATCATTGTCATATCAACCAGTCACCATTAGTGTCACATCAATCGGTCACCATTAGTGTCACATCAACCTGTCACTGATTAACCTAGCACTATCACATCAACATGTCAGTGATAAACATGTCACTATATCCAACCTATCATTTATGAAACAACCACTGTATCCAATCTGTCACTATCATTGATACTCAACATCAACGAAACTAGATCCACAATCACCAAGAACACCTCTCAACCAGATGCTCAATATCACCAAAACGTGTCTATAGTCATGTGGAAAGAACGTACCATGATCACTAACATGTATCATACCATCACAAGATGAATGTACCAAAATACAAATGATATGCATCCAACCATATACCAAGTACCAACATCAAACATGTATCACAACATCAACCAAGTACCAAAACATGTACCATACAAAGTAACAA
Organism: Picea sitchensis; assembly: GCA_010110895.2. Taxonomy (NCBI): domain Eukaryota; kingdom Viridiplantae; phylum Streptophyta; class Pinopsida; order Pinales; family Pinaceae; genus Picea; species Picea sitchensis. The sequence goes on from SNQJ01S0097128.1 coordinate 60,910, forward strand.
ATCCTGCACCATACCATGTACTAAACCTGTACCATACCATGTATCAAAAATGTACCATACCATGTATCAAACCTATACCATGTCATGTACAATGTACCAACATGTGACATAAACCATTTATTATTAAATGTACTTCAACCATATACCATATCACTCATGATATGTCTTAATCATGCCATGCACCATGTACCAAAAAATCCAATGCATGTACCTCAAAAATTTGTCATAACAACATCAAGAAGTTCCTTAAACATGCATCAATATCACCATGAAATATACCTCATACATGTTCCACCATATACCAAGTGTGTACCTCAATGATGTACAAACAACACAAAGATGTGTCTCTAGCATATTCCCAAATCACCACACCATGCCTCAAGAATGTACCATATCACCAATATATATCAATCAAATCATGCATATAAACATACCTCAGTACCTGTAACTGACATGGTGATTCATATCATAGACAAAGAGACTAACCTGGGCATCAAAAACTTGGTACAAGCATCTCTCTTCAAGAACTTTTCTAAAATCTATGACTTGCATTCTATCAACCCATGAATGTTCGTTCTTTTCTCCACTATGGCCTGCATATGTTCACATCTTACTCTATTGCAACCTATGAATAACCTTAGAAAGATAGTTTGCATACTTTTCCCTTCTCTACCTTAGACTTCACTACCTTAGAGATGCTACATAAATATTTACTAAAAGATCACTTGAAAGATAGATAATCATTGAACTTATGTGTGAATGTACTTATGTGAGACTTCTTATTTTGTATTTATACTTTTTCTAAGTAACTTCGCTCTTTAACTTGATGTATGTTATTACTTTCTTGTTACAACCACTTTACCCTTTAATTAATGACTTGCAACTATTTAGGGGTTTCTTAACCATTCTTAGGGGATTCCATCTTCATGAGGGAATATATCCTCAACCCTGAGGAACCACGTGATGTGCCACCTACCATTGCAAATGGTACAATAAGGAATATCCATATATGAGTGTGTTACATGCATTTACACAGTCTTCATGTCCTTATTCCTAAAAAAACACTGGGTTCCATGACCACACCTATAGGGATTCTTGTAGACTTATTCAAATGCACCCATCACATATGTTGACATTAAGGACAACCACATTTTTTGACATCAATGACAACGAACTATTCAACATATGAAAGTAGTGGTGGTGTGTAAATACATTGTTCCACTAAAGAACAACAAGCGTGCTCCATGAGAGCGCAAAGATATCTCTCCCAATGATGATAAACCGATCCATAAGGGTCATCTATAAATAGGTTTGGTCATGGACCAAACAAAAAATCATGGGATAGTGTTAGTTGTACATGTCCATAAAATGTGGATCTAGAATCCAAAGTGGACACGATAAACCACTCGTTTAGTCCGTGGTCGAACCCAAGAATTGGTCATCCCTTAATCTAACAAGGTGAGTTTTACCAAGGAAACTGATGTTCCAGCACCTCCCTATAAACTAAACTTGGAAGAAAACAAATTACATAGCACACAAATTCCCCCCCTGAATTGTTTCTAACTACAAAAGGTGATCAAAACATTGTATAGAAACACTCTTGAAGAAGGTATAAACACTATCACCAATAATGTTGATCAAAGAGAAAAGGTAGTAAGGCAATGCAAATCTGGTTGCAAAACTATTCTCCAAAAACACAGTCCTATTTGGTCATTCAAATAGACAACAAGACAACATAAGTCAATCGATTAGTCAACTAGAAAATAAGATAACAAAACTCATTCTATCAGTTGGCTATACAAGAAACACACCAAGATAATTAGTCTCTATCAATACAAACATTCTTTGTATTAGGTACAATAAGAAGTAGCATAGCTCCCAACAACATAGTAGAACATGGTTTGATCAATCTCAAAAAGTCCAAGTCAATTCAACAAGAAATGGTCAAGTCAACAAGAAGACATCAGTTGGGTTTACACATCAAAAACTTCAAGTACTCCCCCCATCAAACACAACTAAGGGATAGATAAATATCAGCAACAGATCTCATCGAAAACATTAGAAAATCAATCGATGAATACTTAGTCAAACTTCAATCGACTTTCATCTCTAGTCGAACCTTAGTCAACCAATATCCCAGTCAAACTCTAAGCAATTGTTATTTTAGGTTAATCCTCGATCGACCACTTCCAAGGAAATCCTTAAGGAAGAGGAACATTTCACAACAGTAAGGTTGATGCTACACAATGATACTAATTACCCAAACATCTGTTCATATTCTTCGATGACCATTCATCAATCCAACAACAGTCTATCCTGGTAGTCGGTATTGGTCCATGGTTTTTTCTTTCATGTATCTTCTACAAATATATGAAAGAAATTTTTTTCTTCCTTTGATTTTTGTGGAGAGGGTGAATATAGAAGACATATTTATGTGTTGGTTGATAAAAATAAGAGGCTCAGGGTCTAGTTCACTTATATAAGTATAACAAC
>SNQJ01S0097129.1:30981-43482 GCA_010110895.2 Picea sitchensis
ATCAACAACAAGAAATCTATTGGGACATCTCCCTTTCAGATGGTATATGGAACAAAAGATATCCTTCCAACTCAATTGGGCCTGCCAGTCTTGAAGTTTTTGCAAGAAGAATAGGAAGAACCCAATGATGTACAAAGAAGGATTTTTCAGCTCATTGAAGTTCAGCAGGCCAGAGAACAGGTTAACCAGAAAGTTGCTGCTCATCAGAACAAAATCAAGGCTACATTTGATAAAGGAACTAAGAAAGATGTTTTCAATGAAGGAGATTTGGTGTTGATATGGGATGCCAGGAGAGAAGATAAAGTAAAACATGGAAAGTTCGATAATCTATGGTATGGTCCTTTCACGATAACCAAGGTAATGAACAATAACACTTTTCTCCTACATAATTTAGATAACACTGAAATTTTTGGGGGCCTAGTGAATTGGAGGTTCTTGAAGCATTATTTCATCTAAAGGTTCGACAGGTTAGAGTTAGTACAACATGTTTTCTTTCAATAAAGACTCCATATACCCAATGGACTTGTTTTTACAGTTATGTTGAACATAAAAGATAGACAGTCACAGGGGAATCAATGAATCGGAGATAAAGGAAAGGCAATGGTCTGTAGTTCTTGGATTTTAGTATCAAAAATCCATCCCCAGAAGGAGCCAATGTTAGTCTCTAATTTTGTCTTGGTTTAGTGAGAAACCCTTGTCCCAAACTCTCCTTACCCATTCCTCATTTTCCATTTTCAGTTGTTTTCTATTTTTAGATTTTGGTATTTCATGGTTTGCATTATAATATTTGATGATTTATTTAAGTTTGATTTTGAAAAACATTGTTTAAATTTGAAGTGTCTCCTTTTATGCCGTTGGAATTTTAAAATTTCAAGTTGTCAAATGCGCTACGGGAATAAGCCTATTCCCGTAGCGCCAAATAATCATGCCATAACTTGCACCTGTCATCCCGATTTAGTTATGATGACACGATTCATGAATTGAGAGTTCGTGTGCTCCCACGAAAGCTTGGCAATAATTTCCAAATTCAACAGTTTAAGAATATAATTGCTATGCACGCGTGCAGGGTTCATTTCAAAATCACCTGTTGTTTGATGATCATTATATGTTACCTGTTCGAGTTGGATTAATTCAGCCCTGAAAAGAGAAATGCAGGTATCCATTCAAAGCAACAAAATATACTAACAATTACAGGTAGTGAATTTAGAACCCGAGGACGACGGTTGCAAAATTGAGTTTAATGGCACCAAAGAGGAGCAGAAAAGTCGCCAGAATAGAACCAGAAGGTGTCGAACTGCTTGAAGCCTATCCTTAGATGGCCCAAAGATTCAGAGACGTTGGGTGGTTTGAGTTCCTCACCACATTTCAAGGTTATGACGAGCAGGTTTCCATGGAATTTTCTTTGAACTTTGATGGTCACGAGGTTGAAATCGGTAAGATGTTGATGCTGGTGATAGAGAAGACCATAGTAAAGGCTTGCAGGCTCGTGGTTGGAGGGGAAATATGGTGGAAGAAGGAGCATGTGGTTACTAAATTTGTAAATCAACGCCTCCTTCCAGATAAGCAGAATCCAGATTGGAGAAGGGGAATACCTCGCAGTTGGGTTCGACTCGAATGGCACACTGCTCTGGTGGTGATTCATAGACACATCACCTACGAAGGGAGGTTTTCATTGGTCTACATCTACCATATCATAATACTGATGCATCTAAACGGTGATTACCCTCTAAATCTTCCTTATTTTCTGCTTAAAATTTTGACAAAAATGTCCAAGAAAGTGCAGTCAATTTCCACTAATGCTAAAGGCAGTTTGTTCCATCAAGTCCTCATTAAAACCCTAGTCATGTCTACCCTGAACGAATTACAGAAGCCCTGGAACTGGCTCACGCAATCCTTAAAACCTATTACTCAATCCAATAAGCAGAAAAAGGGCAGAGGAAGGAAACCTATTAAACATAGTCGAGATATTTATGATGAAAACGCTGTGAAATATGAATCTTCTGATATCAAGGTAACTAAGAAGAGCAGAAGTAAGAGACCTAGATGCGAGCCCGAAATTGAAATGCTTCCTGAAGAATATGTTAAAGGAGAGACAGAGTCAGATAATGATCTCGTTGCTCAAACTACAGTCAAGTCTAAAATGCCATCGACCAACAAAAGGAGCGTTGCAATCAAAGAAAAAAAAGGATAAAGTTGTGTGTGTATCACAGAAAGCTCGGAGAAATTCGACCAGGGTCACTAATAAGTATAGGCTGAAGTCAAAGGCAATGTTCAATACGACAATCAAAGAATAAAACACCATAATCATAGAAGATGATTCTGAGGATGTTGAAACAAGCACCAGGAAAAGAGCAAAAAAGACCCCATTTCCCAATAAATCTGTCAGCAAAGGAAAGGGAATACTTACACCACCTCTAGGCCCTGTAACGAGAGATTCAACTAGATTAGCAAAGGCTAAAGAGATGGATAAAGACATCAGTGAATTCCCTAAAGAAAAACAAGATTACTTGTAAGACTTAGATTACTTACCAGATGTACCTGGAGCTTTAGATTCATCAAGTTCTGAAGAAGAACATAGCTTAGAATTAATCTCAAAATACCAGGTTAAAGCCAAGGAACCTAGTGTTACCTTAAATCTGAATGAAACTGCACCTTCTGAAGATTGTTCAAGATTCAGGGTTGAGATAAGAACTGATAAGGAAAAGATTAAGGAATTTCAGAAAACCATAAAACAATTAAAGAAGGAAAAGATGCAAATAGAACAATGGAATGCTCGCCAGCAAGAAAGGATTCAAAGTCTTAAAAAGAAGAAGAAGGAGCAAAGGGAATTTCTTAGGGAACTCAGGGAAATTAATTTCAAACTTTACTGGCACAATGTTGTGTTAACCACGAAGCTCAAGCAGAAAAACGCCAAAGCCACTGCTGTGATTTTATCCTAAAGGTAACATGAAGATTTGTTACAATTTTGTTTAAAGGTTCTCCAGGAGAAATGACAAAGATTATTTGTTTTGATCAGGGAGATGCTAAGACTTCAATTTGTTTTACAGAGTCAAACAAAATCCCTATTTTGTAGAGTCAAATGTAATGCTGGCAATGTTTGTTATATCAAGCTACTGAGCCGTGGACTATTTTGGGGGGTAGCAGCTCATTTTGAGTGAATTACTTTAGGAGTTGGATACTTTTTTATTCTAGTCATTTAAAGTTGTTCTAGATAATAGGATCTGAAAGTTTTATAGATAGTTTAAATAGACAGAAGACATGCCATGTGGTGGTCGAAAAATTGGAGATCCAGTGAAACTTTTTCTGGAGCTTATTGTAAAAGACATTTATGTTCAATTGACACTCAATAGCAAAGGCATATGGATGGTTAGACCTTATTTTTTCTACTCTATTATTTCATTCTTCATGCTTGAATTTATTATTGATATTGCAATGCATTTTGGTTCTTGAATGTTAATTTATACAGTGAAGATTTTGTTGTAGAGATAAATTTTCAAGTAATAAGGTCAAGCTGATTCCTTTGTTTCTTTATAATATATTGAGACAAAAAACTCTTGTGAAGTTGACATATTGAAGACTTCACTTTCCTTTTTCTTAAATTTGTTTAATCCATCTATGTATCTACTTATTATTCAGTCAGTGGGATATACTATGTTTTATTCTTGATATTCATGTCATGTTGTAATCTCGACACAATTTTCAACCACTTTACAATAAACCAAATCATAAAACCTTAAAAATACTTTGCAATAAATGAATGATGCCCTGGCTTGCCCTCTCATATTCAAGAGAAACTTTAGGGACTAACATTTTTGGCATCGTTTCCGGGGACGAAGAAACAAAGATATCTTCCCTGGGGAAACGACAAGTCTAGATTTAGATCTTGATGGTGAACAAGATTTTGGACATTTTCTAAAGACTGTGATTATTCACCGGGCGACTCCTCTGTGGTAATTATGGCTCCTAATAAAGAAGGGAAAGGACCTAAAATAACAAAAAATCCTCCACCATCAAATAAGAGACCAGTAACAAGGAAGAATCCAGATTCTGAGCCTGTAGCAGTAGTGCCAGAACCTGAAAAAATACTAAGAAAGCCTAAAGTTCTTCCTAGTCAGTCTTCACATTCAAAAGGGAAATTATCTTCAGAAAATTCTCAGGCAAAATCTTCTGAAATCATTAAAACCTGAGAAAATGAAGATTTGAAACCCGAAAGTGGAATTAAGCCTGTTGTTGAGTTTGATATAGTTTCATTCCCAACAAATGTTTCAGAATTAAATTCAGAACAAAGGAAGTTGCTTATTGAACTTATTAAACAGAAATATCCATTCTTGTTGTCTGAAACTGGAAATTTGAGAGTTCCCAGCACAAGTGTTAAGAGTGAAACAAAGACTTCTTCGTCATCTTGTGAATCTTTCTCATTTGAAGATTTCAGATCACATTACTATTATTTTGATAATCCTCTGTTTCTCAGTCCATTAGCTGATCATAATTCATAAGAGAAATCTCCATCTGATGAAAGACAAGGCTCAGAGACAATACATATAAGTTGTAATCTATAAGGGATTGTTTCACCTGCAGCATCACCAATCTTGCTTACTCCCCAAGCTCTAAACACAACTAATATGGCCGCAGACAGAATGGACCAAATAGTTGCAGCTAGGTATGCTCCCTTGGTACTTCCTCAAGCCATGTATGCTTTTCCACCAAATGATTACATGAGATATTTGCCCATATTTAATGGAGATGGATCAGTTACTGTTGAAGAGCATTTGAGTTCATTTTATAGTTTTGCCGATAATTTTAATGTAGAGCATGCTGATGTATGGATGAGATTATTCGTACAGAGTTTAAATGGGGAAGCAAGAAAGTGGTTCAGGAGTTTGCCTGCTAATTCAATAGCTGATATTGTAGCTTTAGATGAGGCCTTTCTCAATCGATGGGCAGATAAAAAAGAATTTCAGTATTACCTTACTGAATTTGGTGCTTTAAGGAGGAAACAAGGAGAATCAATTCTTGATTTTACCAAAAGGTTCAACCTGATGTACGGTAAAATTCCAGAGCAGATAAAACCTTCTGAAACATCAGCTAAAATCACTTTTGCCAATGCATTCGATGCTGAATTTTCCTTATTTATTAGGGAAAGACGAGACACTACCCTCAGCCTAATGCAAGATGCAAATATTGAGGTAGAATCAAACATATTAGCAACAGACAAATTGAAGTCCAGAAGTGACAGAGATAGGAAAAAGCAAAAGGAAGAATTGCCTTCATCTTCTAATTCAACATTTGATATTAGAATGGATGAAATGACTAAGATGTTGAAAACTTTGACATCTGATATGGAAAGGTTGAATATGGAACAAAAACAACCCAATAGACCTACACAGGAGGGCAGTTACAGAAATCCAAATCAATTTAGGAGACCAAACAATGTACCTCAAATTTTACCAAGAGAAAGAAAAAATCAAGATGACCAAAAGGTGTTACCTCCTTTTCAGAATAATGCAGTAGATGAGGAGGAAGATAATGATGGTACAGAAGAAGACCCTGCAGTTCATTTAAATTATTTCGAATCATTTCCTCTACATGTGACACAACAAGAATATGAAGATACTTTGATTGGAAATCAGTTTGAGGAAGGGGATGGAGAGGAGATTGTCCAACATGAAACTACAGGGAAAAGGAACAATCTTAGATCTAGTTCCCAGGCACCTAAAGTAGATATACCTATCTCTACAAAGAAATCCAGTACTCCAATTAAGACAGGGGAAATCAAAGGTGTTCCCAATGTTCAAGATGATCATTCATTGAAGCAACCTGTCAAAGATAACACTACTGACATAAGGGAATCATATAAAAATGTTTCTACTTTCAATTTAGAACATGAAATCAACAAAATCAAGATTCTAGTACCATTATTAGAACTTCTAAAAATAGAACCATTCAGAAAAATTGTCCTTAAGGCTCTAGAAGCTCCAACTCATGTCACCTTCTCAGATACAGTCAACCTTGAAGATGAAAACCCTGCCATTACTATTGGACCTCACATTGAAGACAAAATTGATGCCTCTCAACCATTTTACATTTCACTAAATATCCATGACAAGATACTGCATAATTTCTTAATGGATTCTGGTGCTTCGCATAATGTCATGCCTAAGGTGGTGATGGCAGAATTAGGGTTGGACATTACTAGACCATATCATGATCTATATTCTTTTGATTCCAAGAAATTCAAATGTCTTGGGCTTATGAAAGATGTGGTTGTAACTATTTCCCAATTACCTATGAAGAGTGTGGTGTTAGATGTTATCGTGGCTAACATACCACCAAAATGTGTGATGCTTCTTTCAAGATCTTGGGCTAAAAAGGTAGGTGGAACTCTGTAGATGGACCTAAGCTATGCAACCATACTTGTTTTTGGTGGCAAACAACCAAGATTATACATAGAAATCAGATTGTCCTATTTGGTAAGTGATCACGATAATCCCACTAATCATCCTATATATGTTGTAGAAGATGATCTGGGTTCTTCTATTTTTCATATGGATGAGGAAATGGCAGAAGTATCAGTCAGAAAGTCAATAACTCCAGTAGGATATAGTGAAGACCATTTTGTTTGGAAAATGTATTTTGATGGGTCTTGTTGTAAAGAAGGTTCCGAAGCTGGTATTGTCTTCATTTCCCCTACCAAGGAGGTTATTCCAATGTCATATAAACTTGAATTTGACACCAATAATAACATCAGTGAGTATGAAGCTTTGTTGTTAGGTTTGAAAGCCGCAAGAGACATGGGAATAAATAAGTTGTCTATTTTTGCAGACTCTGAACTTATTGTTCACTAGGTTAGAAACATATATCAAACCAAACAACAAATATTGAAACAATACATAAATGAGGTGTGTGATTATGTGGATAATTTCTTCTTGGCATTCAATATTACTTTTGTTCACAGGGATTTAAATAAGTAGGTTTATTCTTTGGCATTTGCAACAAGCAACTTTAAAACTCCGATGTTTCCTAATCTGAAGTTTCAAATTGAAGTCAGACATAGACCTTCTATTCCGGATAATATAAAACATTGGCAGGTTTTTAAAGATGATGAGGAAATTCAGAGATTTTTAAAAAACATTGAAGAGTTTTCTAATATTTCAATTGATCAAGATGACGAAGATGCAGAAGTAGAAATACACCCTATAGAAATTCTTCAAGATACTATTGCTGGTCACAAGATCATCGAATTGAAGACAAACCATTTGCCTAAGGGTTTGGTTCCATTAGAAAGGTTGTTCAATCATAATGATGTCTTCAGGAAGGCTGTTATCCAAACAGAAGAAACAGATGTGGAAGACTGTGACATTAGTTCAGATGCAAATCCCAGGTTGGTAAAAGTATCTAGGAAACTGTCAAAAAAGCATAAGGAAGCATATATTGAATTAATGAAACAATATTCAGATATATTCACTTGGTCTTATGAAGATCTGAAAGTGTTTGATACATAAATTATTCAGCATAAAATCCCTCTGAAACCTGGATCAAAACCTGTAAAACGAAAATTCAGGCAATTCAATCCTTTATTGTTACCAATAATAGAAAAGGAGTTGAAGAGGCTGCTAGAAGCAAAAATCATAGTGCCACTAAGATACTCAGAATGGGTAGCAAACCTTGTGCCTGTTAGGAAAAAGAACGGAGAGATAAGGCTCCATGTAGACTTCCAAAATCTAAACAGGTGTTCTCTGAAAGACAATTATCCATTACAAAAAATGGATTATATCTTACAAAAGGTTGTTGGTGCAAAAATAATTTCTATGCTTGATGGATATTCAGGGTACAATCAAATATCAGTAATGGAAGAAGACAAAAACAAAATAGATTTTACCACTCCTTGGGGCACCTTTATGTATAGAAAGATGCCTTTTGGGTTGATGAACGTTGGAGCTACATTTCAAAGAGCTATGGATATAGATTTCGTTGGCGAGAAAGACATGTTTGTGGTGATTTACCTTGATGACATCACTGTATTTTCAGCATCAGATGAAGAACATTTACAGCACTTGAAGTAGACCTTTGAGAAATGCAAGAAGTACGGCATATCACTTAATCCCAAAAAATCACATTTTTCCATGGAGGAAGGTAAGCTTCTTGGACACATCGTTTCACCTGAAGGAATTAAAATAGATCCAGAAAGAGTAAAGGTTATCCAGCTAATCGACATTCCGAGAAATAAAAAGTCAATTCAGTCCTTCATTGGTAAGATTAATTTTTTAAGGAGGTTTATACCTAACTTTGTAGAGATTGTCAAATGCATCACTGACATGTTGAAAAAGGATGCATAAATTAAGTGGATATCGGAGGCAAGAGAATCCTTCGAAAGGATCAAACAAGCTATTGTTCAAGTACCTGTTCTAATTAGCCCATATTTTTCTAAAGAGTTCATGATTTTTTCATTTGCATCAGAAAATACCATAGCCGTTGTTCTTCTGCAAAGAAATGAACAAGGTCACGAGCAACCTATCTCCTTCTTTATCAAAACCCTCAGGGATTCTGAATTGATGACCTAATAGAAAAATGGGCTTATGCCTTAGTGAAGGCTTTAAAATATTTCAGAGTGTATGTTCTTCAATCAAAAATTATTGCTTATGTCCCAAGCTGTACAGTCAAAGAAATATTGGTTCAACCTGATTGTGAAGGTAAGAGGGGGAAATGGATAACCAAAATCTTGGAATATGATCTCACCATAAAGCCTACCCAGCTGATAAAGGGACAAGGCCTCACCAAATTAATCAGAGAATCCAATTACAAAGCAAATTGATTATACCATCTTTCAGACATGACACAGGATTCTTCTGTCCAGATTGAAGAAATTGATTTACAAATAAACAACAAGTATGTTTCTTCAGAATGGTATAAAGACATCGTATTTTTCTTGTTGAATTTTGAATCGCCCCCGAAATTGGATAAATCAAAATACAGATCATTAAAGTTAAGAGCTGTAAAATATTGTATTGTTGATCAGATCCTGTTTTGGAAAGATCCCAACGGTTTCCTGTTGAGATGTGTGGACGAAAAGGAGGCTAAACAAATATTTCAAGATCTGCATCATGGTGTTTGCACAGGTCATCATCATTGGAAGGCTACTGCCTCCAAAATTCTTAGAGCAGGCTATTACTATCCAGTTCTATTCTCAGATATTTTTGCTCAGGTCAGGGCATGTGAACCTTGTCAGAAATTTGTCGGGAAGCAGAAACTTATATCTATGCCTCTGAAACCAATCATTGCCCACAGACCGTTCCAACAGTGGGGATTATATTTCATTGGAGAGATTAATCCCACCTCATCAGGGCAGAATAGATGGATTCTTACGACCACCGATTATTTTACAAAGTGGATAGAAGCAATTCCGACTCGAAATACTACAGACAAGGTAATCATGGAATTTATAGAGGGATATATTTTTTCCAGGTTTTGTTGTCCTAAAAAATTGGTCACTGATAATGCACAAGATTTTAAGTCGAATTCCATGCTTGAATTCTGCAATAAATACAATATCAAATTGGTTCATTCTACTCCCTACTACCCCCAGGGGAACGGATTGGCTGAATCTTCCAATAAGACAATGGTAAGGATTATCAAAAAGTTGCTGGCAGAAAATAAAAAAGCATGGGATTCCAAGTTAAAGTTTGCTCTATGGGCTGATCGCATCAGCAACAAGAAAGCTATTGGGACACCTCCCTTCCAGATGGTATATGGCACATAAGCTATCCTTCCAACTCAATTGGGCCTTCCAGTCTTGAAGTTTCTACAATAAGAACAGGAAGAACCCAATGATGTACAAAGAAGGATTTTTCAGCTCATTGAAGTTCAGCAGGCCAGAGAACAGGTTAACCAGAAAGTTGTTGCTCATCAGAACAAAATCAAGGCTACATTTGATAAAGGAACTAAGAAAGATGTTTTCAATGAAGGATATTTGGTGTTGAGATGGGATGTCAGGAGAGAAGATAAAGAAAAACACGGAAAATTCGATAATCTACGGTATGGTCCTTTCAGGATAACCAAGGTAATGAACAATAACACTTTTCTCCTACATAATTTAGATAACACTGAAATTTTTGGGGGCCTAGTGAATTGGAGGTTCTTGAAGCATTATTTCATCTAAAGGTTCGACAGGTTAGAGTTAGTACAACATGTTTTCTTTCAATAAAGACTCCATATACCCAATGGACTTGTTTTTACAGTGATGTTGAAAATAAAATACAGACAGTCACAGGGGAATCAATGAATCATAGATAAAGGAAAGGCAATGGTCTGTAGTTCTTGGAGTTTAGTATCAAAACTCCATCCCCATAAGGAGACAATGGTAGTCTCTAATTTTGTCTTGGTTTAGTGAGAAACCCTTGTCCTAAACTCTCCTTACCCATTCCTCGTTTTCCGTTTTCAGTTGTTTTCTATTTTTAGATTTTGGTATTTCATGGTTTGCATTATAATCTTTGATGATTTATTTAAGTTTGATTTTGAAAAACATTGTTTAAATTTGAAGTGTCTCCTTTTATGCCGTTGGAATTTTAAAATTTCAAGTTGTCAAACGCGCTACGGGAATAATCATATTCCCGTAGCGCCAAAAAATCATGCCATAACTTGCGCCTGCAATCCCGATTTAGTTATGATGACACGATTCATGAATTGAGAGTTCGTGTGCTCCCACGAAAGCTTGGAAATCATTTCCAAATTCAACAGTTTCAGAATATAATTGCTATGCACATGTGCAGGGTTCATTTCAAAATCACCTGTTGTTTGATGATCATTATATGTTACCTATTCGAGTTGGCTTAATTCAGCCCTTCAGAGAGAAATGCAGGTATCCATTCAAAGCAACAGAATATACTAACAATTGCAGGTAGTGAATTTAGAACCCGAGGACGACGGTTGCAGAATTGAGTTTAATGGCACCAAAGAGGAGCAGACAAGTCGCCAAAATAGAATTAGAAGGTGCTGAACTGCTTGAAGCCTATCCTCAGATGGCCCAAAGATTCAGAGACGTTGGGTGGTTTGAGTTCCTCACCATATTTCAAGATTATGACGAGCAGGTTTCCATGGAATTTGCTCTGAACTTCGATGGTCACGAGGTTGAAATCGGTAAGATGTTGATGCTGGTGACAGAGCAGACCATAGCAAAGGCTTGCAGGATCGTGGTTGGAGGGGAAAGATGGTGGAAGAAGGAGCACGTGGTTACTGAATTTGTAAATCAACTCCTCCTTCCAGATAAGCAGAATCCAGATTGGAGAAGGGGAATACCTCGCAGCTGGGTTCGACCCGAATGGCACACTACTCTTGTGGTGATTCACAGATACATCACCTGCGAAGGGAGGTTTTCATTGGTCTACATCTACCATATCAGAATACTGATGCATCTAAACGGTGATTACCCTCTAAATCTTCCTTATTTTCTAGTTAAAAGTTTGACAAAAATGTCCAAGAAAGTGCAGTCAATTTCCACTAATGCTAAAGGCAGTTTGTTCCATCAAGTCCTTATTAAAACCCTAGTCATGTCTGACCTAAACGAATTACATAATCCCTAGAACTGGCTCACGCAATCCTTAAAACCTATTACTCAACCCAATAAGCAGGAAAAGGACAGAGGAAGGAAAACTATTAAACAGAGTCGAGATATTTCTGATGAAAACCCTGTGAAAGATGAATCTTCTGATATCAAGGTAACTAAGAAAAGCAGAAGTAAGAGACCTAGATGCGAGCCCAAAATTGAAATGCTTCTTGAGGAAGATGTTAAAGGAGAGATAGAGTCAGATAATGATCTTGTTTCTCAAACTACAGTCAAGTCTGAAATGCCATCGACCAGCAAAAGGAGCGTTGCAATCAAAGAAAAAAAAGGATAAAGGTGTGTGTGTATCACAGAAACCTCAGAGAAATTTGACCAGGGTGACTAATAAGTATAGGCTGAAGTCAAAGGTAATGTTCAATCCGGAAATCAAGGAAGAAAACACCATAATCATAGAAGATGATTCTGACGATGTTGAAACAAGCACCAGGAAAAGAGCAAAAAAGACCCCATTTCCCAAGAAATCTGTCAGCAAAGGAAAGGGACTACTTACACCACCTACAGGCCCTGTAACGAGAGATTCAACTAGATTAGCAAGGGATAAAGAGATGGCTAAATGCATCAGTGAATTCCCTGAAGAAAAACACGATTACTTGGAAGACTCAAATTACTTACCAGATGTACCTGGAGCTTTAGATTCATCAAGTTCTGAAGAAGAACATAGCTTAGAATTAATCTCAAAATACCAGGTTAAAGCCAAGGAACCTAGTGTTATCTTAAATCTGAATGAAACTGCACCTTCTAAAGATTGTTCAGGATTCAGGGTTGAGATAAGAACTGATAAGGAAAAGATTAAGGAATTTCAGAAAACCATAAAACAATTAAAGAAGGAAAAGATGCAGATAGAACAGTGGAATGCTCGCCAGCAAGAAAGGATTCAAAGTCTT